>BMAO01024268.1:0-25779 GCA_019973975.1 Trichonephila clavata
GAGTCCGATGCTCTAACCATTAGGCTACCCACGGCACGTAGCAAACATTCTCTTGATGATCGCTCCTATGGTCACCAAGAGATAGAAGCTTTATCAATATATTGTATGTTACACACAATATCACCCTATAATCTGTTGATAGAATAGAATATATTATTTTTTCAACTAATCCCTTCTTTAAAAATTTCTGTCTCTCGTGCACTTTTTGCATTTGTTCTATTTTTCGCAAAATTCGTTCTTAGCACTCCTCTTCGGTTAAATTACTTTTTGTGACCATTTAATAAATATACCTTATTTATATAAATAAATACTTTACATAATCACGAAATTTTTTTTATATAGAGAGAGATACATAATCGCTTATATCGTTAAAGTTTTGTTGTTAACTTGGCATCTTTTGTAATTATTCTAAATATGTTCTTTTCGTGTGGGAAAAGGAATTGTAATGCATAATCGACACTAGCTGAACTTAATATGTAATTACTTTTTGTATTCTTTTGAGGTATTATCATTGATCAGGAGATGTTTTTGATGTTTTGAGTGATTATAAGAATAAAAGTCGTACGCGCGCGTGGAATAGTAAACTTTTCTACAACTATCACACTATGATTGCGGAAAGAAAGTAGATTTTCCTCGAAAAGTTTAAGATACCCTATATAGTCTTTGACGATATATCGATGGATTGATAAAATTCTTTTGCAGTTTTGTGTGAATCAAAAAAATTAGTTTCACTTACCAACTGAAAAAGGATAGGGTCCGTCCTTTTTAATTCTTTTTCCTTTCTCATCAAGGAATCTTTTGGGTTAAATACCTTAGGATTCGGAAAAAGTTCTGGATCTAAGTTAATACTCCATAAATTTCCCATTACTATACTTCTCGAGGTATTCTGTAGCCTTCAATAGTGGTCTCCTCTGTAAAGAAAATTATTTACGATAAGATGTATTTGAAACTACTGTACTTATAAAATCCAAATTGTATAAAATCAAGGAAACTGGTTATTTCTTGCCAGTACAAGGATATGTTCAGCCAAACTTTCAGTATTTTACAAAAAAAAAGTTTATTCATTTTATTCCAATGAAATAAAAAGGAGAGTTTAGAATAAGGAGAATTGTGAAATACAAAAAAAATTATTGACATTTATTGAAGAGTACATAGTTGGAAAAAATTTACTAACCCTTAGCGTCAAATTATTTTAATGTGATTTGGTACAAAAATGGTCAATTTTTTTTATTGCAAAATCAAATGTTAGTACAAAGTAAAATATACTTACATTTGAAAACTGATATTTTGAATTACATGAATAAATTATTATGGTTTTGTAGCAACACAGCAGCAGCATTTTCGCTTGAAGGTGGCTGCCACACAAAGTTGTAACATCCGGCGGACGCTGGTATTTGGGGGTTCGAGTAAAGATTAGCCATGGTAATTCAAACACACTTTCATTACCTGTTTAACTTAATAAAACTAGACAACGTAAGGGATGGGGAGATGTACTTAAAACATTAAGCCTGAGAATCACAATCACTTTTGATTATTTAAATATCACAGAAATTAACACACTTATCTTAGTATGGAACGCTCTTGACTCCAATACTTGGATTATCATTCGATACATTTTAACTTGATGAACTATACGCCCTGGCCATTATCTTATTTCCGTTTCTATATGCACTTTCAACCATCTCGCCTACTCTATTTCAAACACTTAAATAGAAGTTCTAATTTGCATAATTCATGTCTCCTTCACCGAGAGAGTTTTAACTGAAATCACAGCTAAAAAGATTAGTTTTATCCAAAAGGCTTATTAGTAGAATTGCGGATATAGACCCGTTACAGCGTGGTAGTATTAAAGTTCATTTCTAATTGAGCATTATTTTCTTTAAAAAGTAAAAATAATAATATAAATGTATATCAATTAGTAGTTCAGTAACTCAGTTTTGTGTGGTATAACTTTCCCAAGCACAAATCACCTCCGCGATCATTACATCAGAATCATGTTTTCTTCCTTTCTTTTTTATATTGCATCCTTTTTTTGAATAATAAACTTTGCAATGTCCTGCAAGCTCACGTTTCGTAGGAGTAAGAGGGATATGGGGCATAAAATGTCGTTCACTAAAACGGGCAGGGTTATCTACTGTAGGTGGCCAACCAAAATCTTTTATCCCAATTTGCATTATTATATTTATGCAAAAGCTCTTCAACAACTTAGATTCAAATTCTAAAAATGTGATACGTTTCCCACTACATTTTATGGAGTAAAAATGGATTCCGGAGCACCTTGTCTTGTAAATGTAAAAATAATATAATATTTTTTCTTGCTTTTTCGTATTGTCAGATAAATGCATATTTATTTCCTGATCACAGTAATCTACACCACACACACACATAGTTAGATTGTAGACAAAAACAATCTTTATAGTTATGCATATCTTCTTTCTTTTTTTTATTTTTGTGGTTGTTCATGGAAGTACCATGAATACTACTCATCAAATATCATCAATTGTTCTAAGTTAACTTTTCCCGATATAGATTCGGGTTTGACAAAGAGATGAAGCCAAAATAATGCCTCCCGATACGTATTCGAGTATAACAATGAGATGCGCTCAAAAATATCACCCCGTATAATAATCGGGAATGACATTTTGGAGCACTAGAGCTGTGCCCAAGATTACTTCAAGCATGATAATTAAAAGGTTAATATAATATTATTTTGTTATTTCTTAAAAATAATGCAGAAGTTTTGTCTTGCCCGGTACTGGGGCAATTATCATAAATGTTAAACACATATTATAATAAGAAAGTAGAGGAAATACAATAAGAATTCTTCATTTTTATGTATTTCTTCTTGAATTTATATCCTTTTCAGAAGCAAGATACACATATGTGTACCTCCGGTTTTAATCCGTAACTTGTTATCAGATGAAAGCAATCAATTGAAACGGAAAGTTATTTATCTATACATTCACGCGCCTTTTAGTTTTTCTATCGTATACATCACGCCTTTTAGTTTTTCTATCGTATACATTCACGCCTTTTTAGTTTTGCTATCGTATACATTCACGCTTTTAGTTTTCTATCGTATACATTCACGCCTTTTAGTTTTACTATCGTATACATTCACGCCTTTTAGTTTTGTCACCATATGACACACACACAATATTAGTATTTTTTTCCTAGAGATTTTCAACACAAAACGTAGCAATGACCAACTCAACAAGAGAAACAGTAAGTAATTTTTTTCAATAACTAATTAAAATCTTTTAATTTCTGATTTTATATTTAATGTAGATGATTTTTAAGAAGTGATTTATAATTTTATAATCAGATTTTTAACAGTTGTAGTATTTTAATTAGAAGTAACTTCTGACGCCACAAATGGGCACCTCCGGTTATTACTCGTATTCTCTTCGAAATGCAAACGATATTCAAACTGAAATTTTTCGTGTAATCTTATTTTTATAACGATGATAAGTTTTTTTTTTTTTTTTTGCTCATTAATAAGTGCTAAGTTTACTGTTGATCAGTTTACTTTGCTCATTTATAGTTATAAACTTACTTTTAAAGTAGAATATATATATCATGATGTTTATATGAGTCAGCAATTTGAAACAATCTAGGAATACATAATAAACACAGAGAAATTTATCTTTATCTGGTGATATTTGTATGGATTAAAAATTAATTTGATATTGTTTATTTATAGCTGGTCATACTTTAAATTTTTTTTTTCTTAAATTTAAGTTTTTATTTAAAAACCTCAATTTTAAAAAAGCTTATAATTTTTTTATTCTTATTTAGAATATTCAGCATGGAAAGAGATAGAAGAAGCTATAACTCAAAGTGACTGTATTTCTGATAGTTCAAGTAATGAAAATTCTGAAGATGCAGTTTTTCCTGATAAGGTAGATATGTATTTTGTTGAAAATGAATAGTGTATAAACGGTACTACAGAGGTAACACACCATATATTACAATAAACAACTGTGAAGTAAAATCTGGATCTTCTTACAGAGCATTGGTTTGGAAAACATAAAAGTAAAACCTGATGAAATGTGAATTTAAAACAAATTATACACCACATTGCTGGGGGGGAGGACCTCAAAAAGTTTTCTTTTCAAGTAATAGCACAGAGGTTGAAATACCAAGAAAGCAGCTCAAGGATGTTCCGGAACCTTTTCCCGATGTTCGATATGATAGAATCGGACAGAGACAAATTTGTATCAGAATGTAAATATGAAAGTTGAAAATCTAAAGCTCATGTATATATTCTAATTTAAAAATACACATTTTCTTACAAAAAAGTAATTTTGAAAGCTTTCGTTTAACAACTTAATTGTTATGCATTTTTCCTATTTTTTAAAGAAATTTATCAAAATAAATGTTACTGGGAAAAAAGTGGATTCATTCTATTGTTACAGTTAAGACCTGAAGAACTCATATGTGTTCCTCTCAGCTTAACAAAACTATTGATAAAAATGTAATCTTTTCAATACATTTGTACTTCTGATTATACTATTGAAAAATCAAACCACCATTTTTTTTCTTTTTTAAAACATGTCATTTCTAAAGAGGATATGAAAAACGTTTTGTGTTAAAAATTTTGTGTGAAAGGAAATTAAAAAAAATTAATGCAATTCCAAATCATTTTTTACCATTATCACACACACACTAATGTTCCTTCTTCACTTTTTGAGCCGTCCTTTTGCCACTATGGGAAGCATATCAAAACTTGACCCAATATTTTGAAGGGTGGTTTATATAGATCACATTACACACGGGACACTGAGCTTTACTTTAGATTTGTTCGAATGTATTTGGCCCGAATGATATTTTGTGTATATCCATGCTCATTAAACACAAAATATCCCAAGGTACACTTTCACATTCTTCGACACTATTAACTATAATGCCAACCGTAGTTGTGATATAAACTGCACTCAATAGTTCAATAATCTTTTTGTCATTAACGACTTACCCTGGCTGAGGTACTATGCAGTAGTCACAAGTTTAATCGTACCAATAAAAACTTAACATACAGCAACATAAATAAATGCATATAAACACCGAAAAACATAGAAAGAACTTGGAGTAAGATGACCATGTCACCAACTTGCCACAGTTATTTTGTTCCGATCGGCACGGTTAAAAATCTGAATTTATGGCCACAAATTAACTAGAATAAAATAAAATAAATAGCGATTGAGAAAACTGCAGTCACGTATAGCAAAGTATAACCAACTCTCTTACAAGTTAGTCCACGAGATTTTGCGTTGAAAATATTATAAATTATAACATACCAGACAAAACATACGAAAAACATTTTACTTAAAACGAAATGGCAAAAACGGCTTCAGCGTACCAGTTGTTAGTGTGCGCGTGTACACGTAAAGTTTTGTTGAACGAATCAAGAAGAAAACCTTGCCCCAAATCACTGCCCTCCAACCACTCTAGAGACACGGGATAGATTCAGAAAGCATCGATCTGATCCAAATGATGGTCTTCAGTGGAAATTTCGAGGTCCAAGATCGCACTGATGAATTACGAATCCCTATTTACCAACCAGAGTACTAAGTTTCGCCTCTTTTGTATCGTAAGACTTCGCTTCTTTTATGATGGTAACCACCATGTAGAGGGTGCCGATCTGCGTTCAATCTGTAGAAGTTCAATATTCTCCTGTTGGAGTGGAAAGGTAGCTAGGATAAGGGAGTACTAGCTCAGGTGTCGTCTTTGTTATATAACCGAGGTTCAAAATTGTGACGTCCGCCGTCAACAACTCCTGTACAGTAGAGTCCCGAAAACTTGGCACTTGATAACTCGGCGAAAATAACCTCGCGTCACGAAAAAGAAAAAAAATGCCAGAGAATGAAGATATTAACGCTTAGGAAACAATACAAACTCCAAAAATATCACATTGTAAAGGGACCAAAGGGTGTCGAAACCAACCTTCAGTATTTAAAACAACAAGGTACATCCGTAATTGACATACTGTTTCTTCGTCATCTTCGTGATGAAGCAACAAAACACAGAGTGCAGTACGGAAAACAACAGAACATTACGCATTTCTTTAAAAAAATGTAGCCATTTTTTGCAAAGTTGGCTACTTAACTTTCACTGTACATAGTTTATGCCGCCTTCTCTTTTTCTGTGATGCATCTGAACAGGTAAATTACTATAGACTATATATTCCTTCATTTTTATTTTCTCTTAATAAATGTGTGTGTTCTATATCTTCATAAACTATGTACTTTTTCTTTGTTTAAGGTAATTTGGGCAGTTTATTTCCTGTTGTATTCTCAAAGCAACAATGCATGCAACATTTTCTGAAAACATACTCGTACTTATTCTTTTTTAATCCCATTCTTAATAACCCAGTATTTTTGCAAACTCGGACACCCCTCGGTCCACATTGGGCCGAGGTTTCGGGACTCTACTGCGTATTGTTTTATAGAGCGAGGTTAATATAACTCTCACTCACCTATGCTATGGCAGAGATTCTATATCTTGCACAATTTAGTTATTGTGATGTTTAAGAATTGATTACATAAATTGCTTTCCAAATATTGATTATTAAATTATTTTCTGCGTTTTTTATGTTCAAAAACTTGTAATTCTTTCTGATACTTATCATATTTTTTTCATCTAAAATATTAACTTGAATTTGATTATGGCAATTATGTTTTTCATTAGTTTTCAAAAATAAAGGCAACAAAGTTTATTTAGGTCTGAGCTTTCCTAAGTATGACTTCCAACCCTTCAGCGATTTTTAACTTTTATTCAAATTTTCCGAAAGAAACTATATTATGAAGATATTGTTTTAATGTAAACTGTTGGGATATACATTTTTTTGAGTTTATTCAATTATAATATGGATAAAAATTCATTAAAACCAGTGGGGAGATTAAAAGTATGATAATTGATTTGATTTCTTTCAATATGATTTTAAGAGAAAATTGCATGCAGTTTTTCAAATACGGTGCCAATTTATGCAATATAATAATTTATGGTAAATATCTTTACGATTAAAATAATTAATGAACATAAGTTTTATTTTAGCTGTTTCAGAGAACATCTTCAACAACTTTTCACATTTATTTTCAAGACACTGGTTCTAACGTCAAATTGGCATTATTCATTTACTCAAGGAATATCAGTATCAATTTCTTAAATTAATTATGTAGAGAAATTATCTTTCCTAAACTTTTGTTCAAAACTATTTTCATATTTATATCGAATCGCTTTCATGTAACCGTGAGATACATATAATATCGATTCGTTATCGATAAATGACACTTACCAAAATTGGAGTACATGGCAGAAACCTTAAATACCATGGCTAATCTGAACAATTCTTGTAATGTTGCATCTACGTAAGGCAAGTTTTGCTTGTCCAGCCAAGAAGGAAGCCTTTCCCGTCCAATCACAGTATCCATTTCTTCTTGAGCAGCCTTTTGCGCTTCGGGATGCTTGCTAAGTTCCAACAGCAAACTTATAATTGTAATGCTTGCAGATTCGGTACCCTCGAAAAAAATATTCAGGGCGTTAGCACGCAATCGTTCATCTAGACATTGAAAAAAGCGTATAACACGTTAGTTATTTTTATTGGCTAAAGACTTGTAATAATTTATTGAGAGTTTCTATAATTTGAAATGCAATAAAGCAGAAAAAATATATTAAATATCGATTCAGTATGTCTATCAGCATTTAGTACATATACTGTCCAATTAAGTTTTTTGAAATTTTACTCAGCATTAAATGAAAAAACATACATCTTGAATATAAATGCAAGAATTTATTTCAGTTATAATTAAGAAAAAACCTCTTACAAATATATTTGCGAAATGTTCTAATACTCAAATATTGTTTCGAAATGAATCAGAATCCTACGTTAATGTCAGCCCAAAATACAACGATTAAGGCTTCATCCATACCATGTGAAATTTTTATAGTGCATATATACCAGATAGGATTGAGAAACTATTAGCATTTTAACGTAGTCACACTTCAAGGGCGAAAGTAACAACACCCTTACTGGAACTGTTCCTTTTTCGTGAAGTTGTTGTTGCTATTTATAACTCTATATCTAGCTACACTAGATCAAGTCCATGATATCGTTCACTCTCAGAAAGTCAATAATCATCATAAAGAAAAAATGCAGCTTCTGTGTTCAGCTAGGGTCGGAACAAAAAGTGGTTTAAGACTTTTTCAGCTCCTATTGTCTACAGACCTTAGCTGGGCATACAGAATATACTTCCCGCCTTGGGTGATCCTACCAGGAGAATAATCTCCCGATGTACATCGCTCATTCCACCAAAGTACACTGCCTCGTAATAATGAGGAGGTCTAAAGGACTGAACGCGGGGAGGGGTAAAATGCCAATAGCATACTGTGTTCCCAGGAAATCTCCTTCCCAAGTACTAATCGCTCCCGATGATGTTTAACATCGTGATTGGACAAGAACCAGCGTTTTCAGTACAGTATGACTCCTGGTTACGAAAGTAGCTTAAATAAGCCTGGAAGAAATAATTTGAGCACAATCTCAAAACCAGGAGTTTGACCGAGGAATAATTGCTTTCTTTATTGAATGCGGATTAATCTTCCAAGAAATCTGTGATTATATTAAACCTAACCAGCAACGATGATGCGGATATGTAATTGTTGAATGCAGATGAGGACTGATATCCCCACTTCATGTGATTCCACGCATATTGTGCCCTTGGCAATGATGAATCACTAGGTTACATCAGATTCCAGATCGCAACAAGTATAGTATGTGAGGCAGTAGTCAATGTGCGCACATACCATTCGATATTGTGTACAGAAAAGAGGAATGTCCTCAAAGTGTTTACTGCAAAAACATCGAAACTCACACGAGTTTGCCTCTCCAATGATTCACAGAATAGCTGACATGGATTGGATGGCAGGATATGTCTTGAAAGACAAATCACGCTTCTGCCGGTAGTACAACGATGGCCTATTTAGAGTGTGAAGACACCGTGAAAAGGTGCTTCTTAACTGTTGTTTTATGTATCACCATACTTGTCTTGAATACAGTATTATGATTTGGTTTCGCTATGAATTCCCAGCCCACACTCTTCCTAGTACGTATTGCTAATGCAATGCCCAGTTAAATCTACAGTTGTGTGACGTGGACACCTGTTACCCTCCATTATATTCAGAGATTTCACTGCAATCACATTCCAACAAGACAATTGTTGGCCAAACGTGACAAACAATGCTCAAGATTACTTTTTCAAACACCAGATAAAACTGCTGCCTTTGCCTATAGTCTTCCTGATCTATCACATGTCGAAAACGTCTGGTTTATGATTAGAGTAAGATATATCCAACATATACCACCCGCTGCTATACAAGATTAACCTTGAATCTATAGGCGGAGGTAGTATGGGCTTCCATACCCCAAATCGGTATCTAAAGTCTACTTCAATTAACGCTCAGCGACTATTAGCAGCCACAGCGAAAACACGCATTATCGGTTTAACCATCATCACGTCACAGACAGCCGTACTTCAATTCTTTTACCATTGTACTTTGTATTATCCATCTACTAAATTTGGCTTAAGCAATGTTTATTGTTAGGGCTTATTATTAAGAAAGCACAGCACAAAGGAGAATAAAATCAATCCACTTTAACAATTCTTTGCATTCACATGTATACTATAATCACAATTATTCACGTATTTACGGAAATATTTTGAAAATCATCAAATTACCTTTTCTACAGTCTGCACATGTCTAACAATGAAGATTCTTCTAAAAACACAGAACGTTTTCCAATCTTTAACAATACAATTCCTTTTTATAGTGCCAAAAGTATCATGAAGAAGTACTCCAGAGAACTTCTGACTGAAATTCAACCAAAAAAATAATCAAAAAGTGTAGTTTAGCAAACTCATTCATATTCCAAATAGACCACAAGATAGAGCTGTGGCCGATTTTCGAATCGTCACTAGCCACTACTGCCTATCCAAGCATTTAAACATGATAGCCATTGCCCAGAGTCCTGTTTGTAAACTGTATGACTCCCATGAAGAAATGGACGCCATTCATTTGGCACGCTACCGTGTACTCAACTCTGGATCCATGTTTAGCAAATATTGGGAGGCCAGACACAAAATCTGCGATTTATAGACTATATTGTGGACTTCAGTTTCGTTTCTTATTTTTTGTTATTGTTGTTTTTTGTTTTTCCGTCAATATTCTCTGTTTCTAATTTTACTTGCAGTTGTCTTGTAATCCGCCATTAGAAATAAAAAAACAGTCTTCAAAAAACTTCGTGTGGTCCCGTGGAAGGGATCTAAGAGTCATCGCTTTTTATAAAATCTGGCCTATAACACATTTTGCAGTACCTGGATCTTGATGTTACATCATAATTTATGAGCTACAAATTTGTATCTTTATTTTTCAAGTTGTCTGTATTTCGGTCAAAATTATATCATAATTAAAATAAATTTTGCCTACTATATGATAACTGAACTTGATCCGCTTAGAAAACATTATTCATTTGTGTATCTTTTGTGACGTCATTAGAAAGCAACAAATTTCATTAAAAAATTTTACTAATAATTAAATTCGCATCCGTTACAGAATACATATATACACTATTTTAAGGAAAACAACGAAAGATATTATAACATTCACTACTATAATGTACTCAAAAACATTGAAAATAATAAAATTTTAGAAAACTACATACCATTAAAAAAAGCAGCCTCTGGTTTTCTTTTTGCCAATAATTCGTCTCTGTATTGCAAGTAAGCGTCTACATAGCCTCGTGAAAAAGATGGATCATGGGTTCGAATTTGTTCTTCCGCAGCACTGTCCGTAAATTTTCGAACTTCTTTAATCCCATCTTTAACAGCTCTCATTCGAGGGAACAGAAGAAACATCAAACTATAAATGAATAATAGATAAGCGTATGCGGTATTAGATATCAAACACAAGAACAAAGGAGCTGTTGTCAACAGGATTGTACAAACATTTGTTAATTTCCCTAGGATTACTCGCAGTGGAATACATTGTTTCATGTTCAATGCGCTAGAATCATGGTTTCTCTCTTGCTTCCCTCCAGCGACAACACTGTGAAGCAATGGATAATTTACATAAAGCTACCAGGAGTCCAAAACACGCCGATCAGAAAGAGAAAAAGAAAGACAGAGTAAGAGAGAAAGCGCGGAGAGAGAGACAGAGATTTTGTGTGTGTGTGGTGTGTGTGTGTGTGTGTGTGTGTGTGTGTGTGGTGTGTGTGTGTGTGTGTGTGTGTGTGTGTGTGGTTTCAAAGTGCATTGGGAAAACAGTCACTCGTTACTCGTTGGGTGGAGAACGGGGGGGAGGCTAGTTAGTTTAGGCTTGGGAGTTAGCAGAAATTTCGCGTGGATATTTTCAGGTCGGGAGGGGAGCAGAGCTTTGGAGTGGCAAAGTAATATGGCAGGATTATTAAAATAAAACTTTATTTCCAACACAACAACAACAACAAATAAATAAGTTCGAATATATATATTCCTTTCGTCATTCTGGGAAGATAGAAGATATTCCAGAAGACATTTCTTCCGACCAATGAGATTCAACAACCAATAAGATGTAAGGATCAAGAATCGATACTGTGAGTAAGGATCATCCGATATGATGATTAAGGATGATCCGATATTATGAAAGTACACTACACAGTTTCCCCCCAGTGACGAAGGGAGCGGCATAAAACTATATACAAAAATAAAGCACTGCAAAATACATAAATTGCACAATAAAACAAACAATTATTAATACACAATACAATAAGAGATATAAATTACTAAGAAGAAATTTGAATTAGTAAATTAATCTTTTAGGAAAATGTACATGTCTACCAGAACGTGTGGTTCTAGTATTTTTTATCAACAACAGTTTTATTAATTTGTTGCTTGGTGAGAGGTGGTTCGAAATCTGAACTATCCTTTTGTGAATTAAAATCTTCTGAAAATTCAAAAGCTGACTTGCATTTGTCTACAGTGACAGTTACATTTTTACTATTTATATCAATGACAAAATTTTTATCGGATCTACTTTTAACCAAATGAGGTTCAGTATAAGGAGGGGTTAAAGGGGGTCGAATTTTGTCATTTCTAAGAAAAACGCGTGTGCATGAATTTAATGATTGATGTACATAACTTTTCGAATAACTGAGAAACAGGAAATATTAGGCTAAGTTTTCTCATCATGGTAATTAATTTTGAAACATAAGTAGGGTTTTATTATGAAAGTACACTACAAGAGCTTATCTTCCTATTGGCCAAGCACGTTGCCTCCTATTGCAGGTTAGAGAAGCTCGGAAAGTTTATCATAAAGAAATAAGCGATAAAGATCTAGTGTTCATTAAGAATAAATCGTTTCTATTATGTGCTTAAAAGAATCACAAATAAACTCGACTTAGAACTGAAAATAAATATTCAGTTTAACCACTTTTAAGAACCAGATACACTAATTTACTTTCCCATCATTAGTATTTATGAAAATTCTATGGACTTAAACCAATTAGTGTACTTTATCCGACATCTATTTATTAGTTACTACAAGAATTGGAAGTTGCACGACATGTTAAATTTGTTTTGGTCTTCGGCCACGTTTTATGTATATACGCCCACTATTTTTATTCAGTAACTTCGTTTTACTTACAAAGTCATTCCAATTTTTATTCATTTTTGTAAAATGAACATACAGTAAAATACGTTTTTCACGAAAACACTTAAGACGCAATATCGGTTAACACGAAATAATAAAACGGTTTATAAAGTTTCTGTATAAGTGAACTGTCCTACCGTATCGTGGGAAGAATTCGTTTCAGGAGATCATAATAATGTGCGTACACAGCCCCAATTATGACAGGCAAAGACACATTTTAGAGTTTGTTCAAAGCTCAAAAACTATCATAAATGCAGATTCAGACAAAGACAACGAAATGAGTAATTCAGTTCTTATTCCCACGTCATCCGAAATGGGAAACAAGTTGAAAAATATGTGCTGTTATTTAGACGCACATTCCAATGGTGAAATGAATATCAAAATAAACAACATCAAAAAATTTGTTGACAATTTCATGCTAAAGGAGACAATACAAAGAAAAATATCACATTTATTATTTTCCAAAAATAAATGTTTTGTTTTTCAGAAAACTTGAAAATTTTGTACTAAATTTCATTAAGTTAATGAGGATGTTTTTGTTTCATTGATTTTTATTAAATGAATCTATGTATGTGCGCATTCATGTGAATAAAATGTACTCTAATAAACTTAATTGTGTTTATTATGTTTTTTTACAATATCCTTTAACACGAAAAAATATTTTAGTCCTTCTCAGTTGCGTGTTAAGCGATTTTCACTGCATATTAATTGTACGAATTTGCGACATACTTTACAAAAAAAAAGTCTACCATAATAATAAACTGAAACACGATAAAATCCTACATAAAAAACTACTTACTCAAAAGGATATCCAACAATCATATTAATGTTGCTAGCAAAAATCGGAATGATTTTTCTCATGCTTTTCTGAATCCTGACGAACGTTTGATCTCTGTCAAATTTTTTGCTGAACAAAACTTGAGATATGACGCTGTTGACAGCATGCGCTACTGAAAAATGCAAGTCGGCATTCTTTTCCTTTTTCAGAATCTCTATCATTTGCTTGATTTCATCGTGAATACGTTCTTCCATTTCCAGTTTTCCAAATCCGAATTTCTTGGACGTTTGCAAGAAGAATTTTCGGTGCTGTGCCCATGCTTCACCTTCTTCTTGTGCAATGCCTAAGGTATTTGGAAAAAAAAGATATTAATCTTATTTGTTTATTCTTGTATTTATAGAGACTTCAGTATGATTAAACAAATACGAGGACTGTTTTTTAAGAGAAAAGTCCGTTCGTTTTTAAAAAAATAACGAAACTATTTTATTTCAAAAAACCTTTATTTTAGGATTGTACATACTTTTTTTTTATTTTTCTACATAGTTGCCGAGTTTATCAATGCACTTGTCATACCTTAGAACTAAGTTTTGCAAACCCTCTTCAAAAAATTCTACCTCCTTGTCGGACAGCCAAGAGTTCACGCGACCGCTTTCACTTCTTCGTTGTCACTGAAGCGCATCGAGCCAAGACTGTCTTTGAGGTATTGGAAAAGGTGGAAATTGCTGGGAGCATGGTCGGGCTGTATGATGCCGGTCCAAAACTCCCAGCCAAAAGATTCGATTAAGTCCGAGTCATTCCAGAAGTGTGAGGCTCTCATTTTTAAACTTCCTGGCCCATTTTCAAACTTTGCTGTCACTCATTTCTTCAGTGCCATAAACTTCTGTTATCTGACGATGAATGTCTGCAGCTGACATGTTTCTCGCATCAAAAATGGATAACAGACCTATATCCCCTTGGCGAGCGATTCAACCACCTTTAATATTTAAAACGTACAGTGAAGCTTACACTACTGCTACAGAGTTGGAAATGGCGCGAGTGTGTTAGCAAAGGATGCTAGTCAGTGACGCAGAGACTCATTGCGGCGTACGAGCGAATTAGGGAACAATACGCGCCAACGGACCTTATTGTATATATATATTATATATATATATATCGCGTGAGAAAAATGATTATTGCAATACTCACGTAGTAAGTATTTTCATCTAATTGTTTTTATCTTTGATTTTAACATATACTAGTAATTATTATAGGCTATAATATTATCGTTTCATATTAATAGATTCTGGTTTTATTTGTAATAACAGTTAAACTTCTCTTACATTTCTTACTTTCCCCATGGTCCAGAGTATTGGCAAATACAGGTGAAGGTTAGCTAGCCGCAAAAATTTGTTTAAACCTGCAATCCTGGTACCTAAGGCCAGGAGTTGCTATAGTGCTACTGTGGCTAATATATATATATACCTTTTACTATATCATAACTAGTTATCTTATCGTTTATCCGAACGTTTATTATCCGGATTGTCAAATATCTCGACCAGTTTTTTTTTTCCTGTCAACTACATGTATTGTATAATAATACGTTTTCGAACAGTGCAATACTCAATAGTTGTTTCGCGTGAATCCAAAAGTGACGGGAAAACCTAAGGTGAGGGATATTTGCCGAATTTCAATTGTGTGATTTGGTAAACATCTGCCCGGAATATTTGGTCAGTTTGTTTCCAAGTGAGGGGGTGTTCACGCGCTCTTTTGTTTAGTTTTGAACTGCTGTGGCTTCGAATTCAAAAAGGAAGCGCAACGTCTTGAACATAGCGACAAAACTTGAAATATTGAACCGTCTCGCGAAGGGAGAAAGTGCCAACAACAACACCGAAAGTAGCAAAGGTCCATCAAATGCTGACGCGTTTTTTGCGTTAGAGACAGCTATGGAGTGAGTGGTACGAACACCATCAGAGTGCTGTCTTTCTCTACTACTGCTGCTGAAGAGAATCGGTGACCTTGCAGCGAAAAAACAAAGGTGTACAATGGTATAGCTAAAATTAAGTGATTATTTTCCACAGTAAAGGTAAAAGTGCGACATTTTGCCCCATATTTTGCTTTTTCTCTCAGCAAGTTTCCAGCATGTGAAGATTTTCAATATTCGTATAGTGTCCGGGTTTATATACTGCATGGATCGCATTTGGTTTTCGGTTATCCGAACAATCGTATATCCGAAAGGTGTCTGGTCCCAATTGATTCGGATAAACGACGTTCTTCTGTATATACAAGACTGCTATAATCCTAAATAAGCATAAATAGTACAGCTGGACAGTATAGTAAGAAATATAACAATGTTTGGAGGTAAACCAACCTTCACCTGTAATTTCCGCATGCTACCGGGTTACAGAGAACGATGAAAGTACTAAGAATACGCTAATGCCATAATTCAATAAAATTATACCAGGCAAAATTAATAAAAACTACTTTCTTTTGTAGAAATTAAAAATCTTTTGTATGAAGTACTATTAAAATAAATAAAAATTCTCTCATAAGACATCGCCATGTTAATATTTCCCGCCAATTTTAACCCAACTGAGAGCAGCATCGCGTAAAAATAAAAAATAGTAAGTAATAAGATCAATTATAAATAATGGACTCTGTTTACTAAAAGTCTAAATTATTTTATAGAAAATTTGCATGAAGAGGACCCCATATCAAACATAATATATATGTTACCGTTAAAGTGCGAAATCCGTTATTTCATAGAATAACTAGGTATTTCATGAAATAACTAGACAAGTCAGTTAAGTATATAAAATTATTGAATTCCACGATTTAACTAGGTATTCTATAGAATAACTATTACTTTGAACCGGTTCTAGCTGCTTTAGAAAGGATTTTTCCGATTAGGAACTAAATATGGCCGAATAATATAATTGTACTCTAGATATCAGTTCAATAGGTGCCAGCAAGAATTAATTTAAATTGAAGAAGTTTCAAATATTGACACAACGCTTCGATCTGTTGCAAAAGCTCAAAGCTGCGGTACTGGACAAGGATCTAAAAAGTGCTCGTGGGAAAAAAATATGTAATGGTAAAAAGTGGGCTTGTGTTTCAAAAATAATAAGCAGTCGAATTCAAAGTGTCATCGCAGCAATCCTTGCCCTTACAAATAATGAAAAGTAAAATAAAAGTATCTCAGAAAATTTAAATTAATATTTTTTTTTTTACATTTTGTTTTAAAAAGTTTATACGATGTTTTTATGAAGCAACAGTTTTTCTTCCCAGCATTTATTTTTGTTGATAATATTTAAATATAATCTCTCTACTTTTACAACATATTCTTTTATCCCTTTCTATTTAACTAATGTTAGCAATACATGCACTATAATAAATTATATTATCTGCTTTCCCGTATTATTTATCAATTATTTATCCGCAAAAGAGATAAAATGTATTTTTTGAGAAATTTTAGCTACTTGTATTTATGATCAATTAATTTATAAAATATCTTTGAAATTGTTTACTTTTCGCTTTAACGATCTATCCTTAGTTATTCCATAGAATGCCTAGTTTTTTCTTAGAATAACTAGGTAAAGTATGAGATTTTTCATCTATTGTATACTTTAACTGACTTGTCCAGTTATTTCATGAAATACCTTAGGTAAAGTAAGAAGTTTTTCATCTGTTATATATTTTAACTGACTTGTCCAGTTATTTAATGAAATATCTAGTTATTCTATGAAATAACTGAATTATATACATTTTAACGGTAATATATATATATATATATATATATATATATATATAATGATTCTTTAAATTTATTATTATAGCTGAATAAGAACTTACCCAATCCGTCTGAAAACCAAGCTACTAGGTTGCTCTGTAATGGTCTTCCGTCAAATTCGTCTGCTCTGTTCACGAAAACATCTTTGATGGTCTTGTGGCCATTTACGATAACCATTAAATTCCCACTTATTGTTCTGAAGCTAAACACATTTCCATATACCTTGTGAAATGCATTAAAGTTCTCATGAGTTATTGAAAGAAATGGGAAATAACCGAAAAACGGTAAGCCCCATGGGCCAGGAGGCAATTTGCGATTTTGGCTCCACCAGTTAAAAACAACCCATGTTAGAAACAAAACAATGGACGATATTAAAAGTGGATAAGAAAAATATGCATCCATGTTCAAAGATCTAATGATAGCAAAAGAATAAATGTAAAAAGGTTTTCTCTACCACATTTTTTAATTATCTTTGTTTCACTGACACTCCGAAACTCACAAAAAAAACTATTGATTATCTTCACGTTTTATCGAATTCATTTTTTTATTTAACTGGTATGCATTCACTTTTCTTATCTCTTTAAGTCCAGAATAGCTCCTTCAATATCCTTTGTTAAGCGCACTGTTTCAGTTCTATCAAATCAGAGAAAGGGGAAAAACGATATTTTAATGAAATGTTTATATTTTTTAAGTCAAAGTGATATTGATGTTAAATTTCGAAATGAATTTCTGGGATACTGTAAACTTACGTAAAAAGGGCTAGATATCGCCTAAAATTGCTAAATGATTTCAGGCATAGATTCGAAAAGGAAATGAAAACTTTGGTTTCCTAATTCAAAATAAGACTAACAAGGGTCCATTGTCAGAACTACGGCTGAATGAAATTGTCCTTATTGGTGATGACGTCAAAAAAGGATGTATAGGCATTTAGCTAAGGTCATTCGGCCGATTCCTGGAAAGGAGGGCAAGGTCAGAACAGTGGAGCCAAACACTCGAACTAGTACAATGTTACATCACATTCAACAGGTCTATCCTTTGCAAGTGCAGTCGAAATAATATGTTGAACTCACTGGGTTATTACAAAAGTGCAGAAAAAGTAAAAATCACTCCATGAACTATTCTATGACAATTTCTAATACGGATATCACATCACAAGAACAGCACGCGCGTCTACATATAAATATTAAATAAACCCTGAGCAACACTAAAAAAACATCAAGATGTTTCGTCAATTTTACAGTTAACACAGGATGTAAAAGTTTTAAGAATAAACCTAGTCCAATCGGCAAAAGGCGCTTCCTTGGTGGAATCCACCCACGCGTTGTGTCAACGAAATCGCTGCGGTGGCCTTCGACATTCATATATCAATAACTTTATCCTATTGCTTTCTACATTTTTCTTTAAAAAATGTTTAGCGAATATTTCTATTATCAATACAAATTCATGACCACTTCAGCTTAATGTCCGTTTTTGTGATACATCTTGATGATCTTTATGATTATTCTAAATTAAATACAGAGCTTGTAAAAATTAAATACAGAGCTTGTGGCTTATTCCCAACTGCTTATTGTTAACATTTGAATGAATGCTCATGAATAACTATGTGTTTATTACTGTTGGTTTTACTTTAAAATAAATATTCTTATGTATGAATACAAAAACAGAGATTCTTTTGCTATAATTTTTACGAACAGAGTTCCAGTTAACTTAGACATCAAATTATCTTCTTAACTTCATCAAAGAAATTTTCTTTGTGTATTTTTATAACAATAAAAATATGTGTAAGGAATTCCGTAATATCCTGTAATGATTATGTTCAAAGTGAAATGAAAATACTAAAACTTATAGACATAAAACTTTGTTATTTTAAATGGAAGAAGGCGGGAATCGTTGATAACACGTGTTGATGAAGCAGAGAAAGAGTAATTCAAAAGACTTCTAAATAATCTAGAATTTTAAACTTACAATTTAAAAACTGAGAAATGACGCAAAAGAATTCAATTAATAATGGTACGGCTTTTTATTGTATTAAAAAATATTATTTTACAAATCATAGATAAAAATATCTTTATTTGCAATTTTTTCAAAATGCATTTTTTGGTGATTTTGGTACACTTTTCTCAAAATCTACTGTACCTATAGTGCTGATATTTCGCATATTATAAGATCCACAAATTTTTCAACAAAGTGAAGAAATTTTTTTTTCAAAAATATAAACATTCACAAATTTTAGATATAACACAATTCCTGCATAAAATTTAAAGAAAATTTAAATCATCACTAAGTTCAGCAATTTTTTTAATTTTTATAAACTTATTTTTAAAATTTCATTTCATTCATTTTATGGATTGTTATGTTTGTAAAATCTCTGCAAAAATTTTGTAGTAGTTTTGCAGTGGATTGTATGCAAAGTGTACCTAAAGGAAAGAGCATGCCTCGAAAATAAAAGAAATAGTTATTCATTATTTATTGCTCCTACAGATTTATTTGTAATTTAAATGGAAATTTTTAATATAAATAGGTACAGAAATATACAGATAATTCAAAGTAAAAATTTACTTCCGTTGCTTTTAATTTAAGTAAGTGAGAACCATTTAAATTCGGTGCAAAAAAATTAATTTTTCCTTGTCGCAGACGTCCCAGTTACCTTAAAACTTTTTTTACTTTCAACTTATAACGTCATTACACAATTTATATGATGTAAAAGCTTATCGCGAGATTTAAGTACTTGTATTTACTTAGTTTGAAAATTTAAAAAATTAAAATCGATCAGATCAAGTTATTTAATTTACTTTTTTATTTACACGGGGGAATCTCGTGACAAGCTTTTATATCATATAAATTGTATAATGACGTTATAAGTTGATAGTAAAAAAGTTTTAAAGGAAAAGTTTATTTTATTCTTTTTAACGCGTTTAAATAAAAGCTTGTTTTTAAAAACGATTTTTTTACTTTATAGTTATCGCTGGACAGGTTTCTCAGTCTGTTCATCTCATTCAACGCATCATTGTTGTAAGGTCGTTAGCCGGTTTTGACTTTCGAAACAAGTTTAGCATTCTTGGATTAATATTGTTGTACACACGAAAAAAAAGTTTCGTGAGTTTTTTTTCCTAAATGACGAAGTTATAAAGTGTTTAATTAAAATTTTGAGTTTTTTTTAAAAAATCATAAAAAAAAGTTTTTGGCATTTTTTTTAATTAACTGATTTTAAAAGAGCAAAGCATGAGCTGTTTTAGTACGAAATGTCGATTCATTTATACGAAACAAAATTCATGCGCAACAATTTAGACATCATTTTCATAAAAACGCATCAATTTTGATTAATTTTAAAAAAAATTGTAAGAAAAACAAATATTATTATTTTGTAAAAAAATTTATACCTTATCGTAGTGAAATAAATGAACTTTCCGATTATGTAATTATTTTTTGTCTGAGTTTTATAATACAAATTATATCGCTGTTTTAAAAACGTCAAAACTCAAAAAATAATCCCTTTATTATTCTTCATTTTACGTCACCGAGCACAGCGGAATAAACAGCCCACAACGGTAAAACAATTATGCATTTTAAGGTTTTTAATTAATATCTTTTAACTAATTGCAATATCAGAATATAAGTGGTCAAAACATGCATCGTCATCCAAACTAAACGTGTATACAAATTTTCAGCTCAATCGGTTGAAGATATCAGCTTCAAAATTGAGTTGCAAGATTCCACCCAAACAAATTACATACATACATTGTGAGTTAAATAAAAGCTTGTAAAAAATAGAAGTTATTGCTATAAAAATATTACAAAGAAAGCTCAAACAAAATTAAATTTCTGGTATTAAGGTTTATATTATATTTCCTGATTTATATTTGTAACATAATCTAAAAAAAAAATAACGTTTATCATTCGTTATCAGTAAGAAAAACAGATATGACTCTTTAGATGCACAATAATTGATTGATAATTTCATCAAAAAGGACATGCTCAAGGTAATATTTTATTGCTACAATTTTGAAAAGATTCAAACAGAGCGTTCAGTGATTTTTTTTTAAGATAAAAGGATTCATATTTCAACAATTAAAAAATGGCTCTGGATCAATATCTGTCTCCTACATAGCTGATTTTAGTTCTGTTGATTTTAATATGACTGAATTTTAATTTAAGGAAAGAAAATCAAAAATTACCTCCTGATTTTTGATGTATTCTTTTAATATGTATTTTAACCATTAGACAAAAATACATTACGTTTCTTTATTGTTTATAAATGTATGACCTTCGTTCATTTATGTGTTTGTAATTTTAAATTCACCTTTATATATTCATCTTGGGTACATTTTATGCAAATTATGATATTTTCTGCTATATGTTTGGCCTGTATAGAAAATGAAATTATTTTATGGGTTGGTAAATATATATAAGAGAAAGAAATAGATAAGAGGTTATTTTTAGATACTTACATACAATGGAATTTCGAAAAAAAACCCCAATAAGTTAGGTACAATGGAATTTCTCATTATTTCAACTTAAAGTATCCGACTATTTGCGAAAACATTTTTTAAAAAATGAAAATACAGAGATATTTTTGTGGTTTTTAGATTTTTTTTAGTACATTTTAAGAAAAAAAAGCTAAAATTAAGAAGAGGAAAAAATATTGTTATTACTAAAATAGAAAAAATGGATAAAAATTTACAAAAAATAACATAAATGGAGCTTATTCCATACCAAAAGTTTATGAACAAATTTTCAATTCTAATATGCTGCTATGTTATTCATTTTTTAAATGACCTTCAGGATCAGACATATTTTAATATTTGTAAAATATAGAGCACACTTTATCTTAGTTATGTAAAATTTCTTAAAAAACCGTGATTATATTAACATGAGGGACTTATATTAATATAATAACTGTTAAATTTTGTAGTAAAACACTTCCACTATTATACAAAATATACCCAAAAAATTTCAGTTAATTACTTTCAAAATATTTTGAGCAATTGCTGTCTCCGTTCGAGCATTTTCAAAAAGGCACATTTCGAGTAAAACGCATTTTAAAGTATGGCATTTTGCTTAAAGTAATAGTATCTACTTACACTAAAACACTTGTAGTTTTTGTTATAGTAAACGGAAAATAATAAACTTGGTATTTTTTATAAAGCGAATAAGATAGCCTGTAAAATAAAATCGTAAAAAGTTTCGTCAATTTTTGGCAAAATTCACAATTTTAGGTAGTCGGATATTTTAAATAATTGTAATACTAAATAATGCAATATTATTCATAGGAAATAAGTGATATTTTTACTATACTAAACCAAGAACGATATAATTTGCTTCCGTTTATGAAATAAGTTGTATACTGTTTCATTAATCTGTTGCTGTTGTTGTTCTTGTGTCCTTCCCGAAGAGAATGAGTTAAAACTGCCAGAGCCTGAGACAGGTTGGACTTCTACACGTTAGATGACGACACCACCTATATCCAACTCCATAATTTAGGAAGGGAACTGGAGACGAGGGAGATATTCTCCAGCCCTCTACACCCGTGGTTTCTGCTGCGTACACCCACAAGACTTTCAGACCCTCTGATTTAACGAGCACGCACTCCGTGTGTACTCGAAGGGTATTTGGTGGCATCGGGAATCGAACCCAGGCCTTCCGGTCTAAAGTCCAATTCTATAACCACTAGGCAACCCAATGCCCCATTGGACGATTAATCTGATTTATTGGACTAAACATGAATCGTGTTATTTGTTATATTTAGATTGGTATCTCAAGATATCTTTATTGGAATATCTTACCTCAACAATTCAATAATTAATAAAGGATATTCTTTGCTTACAATTTTTCTTGTATATTCCAATGGTCTGCTTTAATCAATTTGTAAGTTTACTTATTTTTGCTTTTTTCAGTAACAAAAACAATATTTTGCTTACAAGTTCTCATTTTTTATTTATATGGCTCTTTTTCTTTTCATTCTTTTAATGTTTTGAGTGAAAAAATAACAACAAAAGTATTGCCAATACAAATAAGTATTAAATACAGTATGATTCAGAAAGAAGTACATTAGAACGTCGTTTATTCGAATCAATTGGGACCGGACACCTTTCGGATACGCGATTGTTCGGATAACCGAAAACCGAACGCATCCATGCAATATATGAAATACCGGACACTATACGAATATTGAAAATCATGACATGCGGGAAACGTGCTTGAAGAAAAAGCAAAATAGGTGCAAAATGTTACAATTTTACCTTTATTGTGGAAAATAATCACTTATTTTTCGCTGTACCAGTGTACACCTTCGTTTTTTTCGCTGTAAGGTGTCTGATTCTCTTGAGCAGCAGTCCTCGTCTTCATCCGTTTCATCGTCGGCAGGGTCGACTTCTTCTTGCACGGAAGTCACAATCTCGTCATCATTTAGCATTTGAAAAATCCACAGTCTTCTGTATCGCATGCCATCCAGGTTTCTACATCTTCTTCATCGCATTCTGGAAATCCTGGGATCGATTGGACAAAGTCGGTAATCTCCTCCCTGTGGTCGTCATTGAAGTCTTTTTTCGCTTTGACTAAAAATAAAAAAACTGGTTCGGATATTTAACTCTCAGGATAATAAACGTTTCGGATAAACGACGTTCTACTGTATACAGCTTCAAATGCTCTACAAATCAAGAACAATATATGTAACATGTAACAGAATTGTAAGGGACTATTTTAAAGTTTGTTAGCGACAGTCACAGATGCTCTATGTATAAACCCTTAGTCACACATCGAAGCGTTACTCCGTTTTTAACCAAACGCGTGTTAAGGTATCAAGTCCATTGATAGCAACAGTGGTACGCGGTTTCTGCTTCATTCAGGACGTATACCTTTGCCCAAACAGCCCACAGTTTTAAATTTTCATACCATTATTAGATTTTCTAGTTGGAGGTTCTTCTCCGAATTGTGATCGAAAATGCAGTTACGCAGTAGTTAAGAATTCCTTAAGACACAAGGAGTCTTCTCCACTGCAGACACCACCATTTTGGCTGCCTAGTCACAGGATACGCTTAATTTTGCTTATGTCATTTCCATCAGAGACTCAAACTTTAAGAATACGTCAACACTACGTCTCGCTGAGGTGATACCTGTCTTTAACTGTGACTTTTTCACAGCATCTGGAATGTGTATACTTTTTATGAATCACTCAGCATAATTAATTTAGAAATCATACAATTTTTGAAATAATACTTCCTTTATATAAAATAGCCCTCTTTTTTCAAAAAAAAAAAAGAATCATAGACCTTTTAGAAATAACATGGCATTATAAAAAGGCAAGTAATCTAAGAATATCTTTAACTTTATCTTTTCAAGTGCTAATTTCACTGTAAAGTAAAGTAATTAATTAAGAAAGTAGTAAAACTTTCGAACATATGAAAATTATAAGTCTCTTCTTAAACCTTTTGCCCATTAAAAAAATTATTTTGAGCAGAATTTTAAGAAATATTCCAAAAAATTTAAGTGTAGCTATAAATATTGAGAGAAACATTAACTTATTCGTGAATCATAATTTTTTATACATATTCAAAAATGTTGTAGTTATATGTTATCAATTTCGTTTAAATGAGAGATATAAGAACGGCTTAATATCCTCATTTACGCAAAAACTATATGCCAAAAGAAATATACGCATACACAAATATTCGAATACAATCACATTTTATGTATGAATGAAAGCATACAAATACATTAATTTTTAAGAATATAGTAGTTGTTTGTAGAACATTTTAGTATAGATATAATCTAATGGAAGATAAGCAGCAGTTCTTGGTTGTTATCGATCTCCATGGAATAGGAAAGCCTACAACCAGTCCACAAAACGTCTACGTACCTAAATAACTGTGTAAATAGATAAAGCTAAAGAAAAACAGACCCTTCAGTCAAGTTGAGTCCCAAGCTTTCTTACCAGAGATTTAGAGTCTCCTCACTACAATGTAGCTTAAATCCTTCAGAAGGACTCTCCAGGATTCATTTTCACCTCAACCTAAGTTTCCCCGTCATTAAGAAAATTTTGTTTATAGCCATCTTAGACACTTAGCATTGAAGATTCATTACAGCATCCCAATGGTGCAATCAAGATTTATACTGGTGGCAGTAAAATATCTGACAAAGCAGGTAGCGGTATCTATATTGATATGCACTTTAATGAAACACTTTAATGAAACATCTCTTTTTATAAAATCGAACAAAAAAACTTTTAACTGCCATTCGCAAATAATGAAAGAGTTTCATTTACTGTTGCCACTCATACTAATAATACAAATTTATAACTAAGTTTGCCATCTGAAGGATAACTAAATAATAGTAATAATATATTTTTCGGCAAAGTATTAGGAGAAAACGTCTCCTCACCGCCTCCCCTCTCATATCAATTACAGGCATGGGAGTTACCTGCTTCTAAATCTGACCATGGCTGTCTGGAGAGATCTCATTCTTCTGCTCAGAACAGATATATCTGGACTCATCGGCGCATTATTGATGAGCAAGAGGAGTTTTACAAGACAAATTTATTTTCAATCTGTAGAGGGAACGGATT
>BMAO01024269.1:0-15202 GCA_019973975.1 Trichonephila clavata
CCTTGTTCAAGTTGAAATTCGGCGCCCCTTTTATGAGGTTTTGTTACACTCTTATAAAGTGCTACAAATTAATGTGAATACTCTTTATAGTATTCGAAATTTGACTTTCGAACTGAAAAGCTTTAAAATTATAATATTAAAACACGTTTGTCTTATTGTTTTTTTTATTATTTTTCATAAATTTTAAAAACAAAACAAAGCAAAATGATATAAAATTTTTAAGTAAATATAAAATTGAAAATATATTTCAAATATTGATTCTCCTAGCTTTAGCAGCTACAAATGCTCGTATCAATTCTTTATATTAATTTATCCAAAATTTCGCTCTCTATGGATATAATTGACAAGTCGATAATCTCTCCTGCGCCATAGTAGATCGCATGTAGTTTTTTATAATTTTAAGTTTTGAAAAACTTCGTTCTCCAGTAGCCACCGAAACTGCAGGGTTAAAGAAATCCGTAAGCTATTGCAATATTCGGAAATGTATCGATAAGATTGTTTTCATAAATATAATTTAAAACATCAATAGGTGACATATCCTCTTTGTAAACATCGCAAAGATTTTATTTCTTCAAACAAATGTAATCCATCTATGTCCTTTTCATTAATATTTTTAGTATCCGTTAATTTTCGTTCTAATTCTTCATAATGTTTTAAAATTTCATTGTCACTCCAGTTTTTAAAATATATATGATAAGTAATGTGTAGTAGTTTGTTAATTACCTTGAAGTAATTGTAATGTTTTTTATGAATCTTTCTGAAATTGAAGAAATAGCAGTGTCAATATTATATTGTAAAATTCAACCTTAAACTTTTGTCTTGGATTGTTGATTGGTTCGTCGGTTTGTTCATCTTGAAATAGTTTTTTTTAAACCTGTTTCGACTTTGTGGAAATCAGTATCCACCCCAAATAATCAGCAACGATACTTGCATTGGCAATTGCATGTTCATACGCTTCATCTGATCTACGATTATTTAGTTCTGATATAAGATTTTGTAAATTGTCAGTCACGATTTGTAAATCACATTTAGAATTTTGCATTATTTGATTTACTACATTTACTAAATTTAAAATATTGTGCCAGATGTTAATGGAACAAATGAATTTAAACGAGGAAACCTTCTGAATCAAATTTTTTGCTTGGATTCTGGATTCCATGTCTCTTGTTTGATCTTCTTGAATATTTATTAACGCTTTCAAAATTCCCTTCAAATCATTTTTCAACGGTCTTAAAGCTTGAATTCTACTTTCCCATCTGGTGTTGGAGAGTGGCTTTAAAGTTAGATTTTCAACATACTGTTACAAAATAGACCAACGTTTAACGGATGAAGAAAGAAGTTGTAAGGCTCCTGCACTACTCCGAAGAAATTAACTGTTTCGAAGGAAATTTTAGCTTCACCATTTACAATTAAATTTAGAGAATGGGCAGAGCAGGGGATGTAGAGAGTGCTCTCGAATTATTTTCAATAATTTTTTGTTGCAATCCTTTGTGCTTTCCTCTCATATTAGCACCATTATCGTAAGATTGGCCTCGTAAATCTGATAAATTTAGTTCTAACGATTTTAAATGCCCATTTATGAATTCATACAGACTGTCCAGTAGTGTCGTCGACAGATTGAAATCCTAAAAATGTTCTTCAATTTGGGCTTTATTGGTTTTCTCGTTCTTATAAACAAATCGAATTACAACAGTCAACTGTTCGGTATGACTGATATCAGGTGTAGTATCCAAAATTAATAGTAATATTTTGACGATTTAATCATATGTAATAAATGCTTTTTAATTCCTTCTGAAATAATGCTTATAATTTCATTCTGAATTTGATCCCTAAGTAATGAGCAATGTTCTTTTTTGAGATGTTTGAATTTTGTGGAGATGTTCAGCGATAATTGGATCAAATTTTGCTAGGTTTCAACCAATTTCCATTATCACTATGATACAACTCTTTCGAAGAACCTCTAAATGCAAGGCATTGCCTGGGCTAAATATTGAATTAAATACGCGTTCAAAAACGATTGCCAGTAGACCTTCTTTGCATCATAAAGTCTTTGTTAAGCTGCATCAATGGTACATAAATTACGCAAAGACATTTTGAGTTCACTGCATTTTGAACTATGTTTAAGGTGAGATGCACTACTTTCATGTGTTTTCAAAATGTGGGTTAAATGAGCCCAATCATTACACCCATTCTTAATAAGCTGTGAATGCTTCTCACTGAATAGTTTACATGGGAAGCAAAAAACTGCGTTTCGAGCAAAAAACTGCGTTTCGAATTTGAATATATACTAAGTAGTTTCTAAATACTTTTTCTCCATTCGGTAATGTTCTATAATAGAAGGATTCTGAAAACTTTCTGCCAGAATTATCTCTCGGAAAATTTTACTTATCAAGCGGACGGGCCATTTTCAATTAATTTTTAAAGAAAGTGTATCAGGCCAGGTAGCTGGATCGCTTAACTTAAAGTCAAAATCTTTGTTGAGATATGTTATTATCGGGTGAATTTTCTACTTCAACATCTAAGTTTTCTATTGGTACAATCGTGGTTTCTTCTTGATCATATCCTGGTAAATTTACATTTTGAGAAATTTTCAGTATGAAATTCCAAACCAGATGTTGATGTTGATGGTCCTGGTTCAATTGCTTGACCATCTAATCCTGTTGTGTTTCTGAGATATTTATTTAGAGATCCCGCCAGTTTCTGATTAGCTTTCTCTCGTTGCAATTTCCTTTTTCTATTTTGTGCTCCAGACTTTTTTTCTTTTTTTGAGAACATGTTTCTAAAAAATATTTATTGCACTAAATAAAAAAAAATTAATTTTCATTTCATTTACAAAATGCATCATATGATTTTCTCTCAATATAATTTGAAACTCCATTTATGTCATTTGCTACTAAATAAAGATTCAAGTAAAGAAGCTAATTTAACTAAAATTTAGAAACAATATTTTTTTCAGAAAATTTATTTTTCAAATTTAGTGTGAAATTTTTTTATTTCTGCTGATTCAATATTTAATTAAACTAAACAATATTAATACAAATTACTAAAAAGCATTTGTTATAAGCAATAGAAATATTGAAAACATCTCAGGTACATAATAATTATAAATTGTTAATGAAAAAGCTGTAATTATTAGTATTTTTTATTATTTGGAATTGAAATTGTATATCAAAACTAGATAAATCAAATTCTGCCCAATTAAGGGTAAGATTTATCTGGGTTTTATAGAGATAAATAAAAAGTTGCTTTTTGAATTATTTTGTTAATTTGAAAGATAAAAGTTTTTCTTAATTTGTTTCTTTTTATGAAAAAAAATAGATTGGACATTACTAACCGAGGATATTTATGCTAAGTATTACAAATTTGTAGCTAAAGCGTCATAAAAGCATTTTTTTGCTCTCTTATTCTGTGTAAAGGTACTAAATTTTAACTTTTATCTAATAAATGTTTAAAATTAACATGTATTTTTTATTTTTTTCACACAACACTTCACTACAGGTAGAAAAGTAAATGTTTTTTTAAAATAGCGCGAGCTACCACAGTATACCTACAGTCCAAAACACATTTGAAGTTCATGAATTTGCAAAAATTCAATATTAAGTAAGCAAGGGCCCAGATGAAAAACATGACAAGTTTGAGATCCTCAGTTCTAATCTATGGTGCTGACGCGTACTTTTTTTATTTCATAACTCAATACAAATACTCATACTAATTTAATCTGCAGAAAATATATATTGTTACAGGTACTCAGTTACTCTCTTCTATAAACTTGCAAATTTTCTACCTGTAAATTAATGTTTACATAGAAATTTTTAATATTACAAAAAACCTGATTTTACTGTGAATATTTAAAAAAAATTATTTTTTTCTGATTGCAATTCATTAAAATTCCCTTCAGTTGATTGTTAGAGGAATATCTAAAATTTTAATTTTAGAATTTCTTTGTCATTTGGTTGAATTGTTTGGCAATGTTTGTAGGTTTATGTATAAAAAATTTACAAATTTGATGAAAATTTATGCACTAATACTTATGCAAGAATATTTTTTGATCTTTGTATGTTTGAAAAGTTACATCGTATACATACCTTACAAAGATAGTGTATCATTTTTTAAGAACTGTTATTTAACTCATTTTTTAAAAAAAATAATATTGTGCAGATAAATGCTTGACATGTATTTTTTTCATAAATTTAATGTACTTTACGTACATAATGTACATTAATGTACATGTACATAACGTACATAAAGTACATTAACACTTTTTTGTAATTTTTTCACTTTTTGTTTATATTGGCTTATATTTAAGATATTAAATTGTACAATGTTCGAAGAACTGTTGTATATTAGTTGATTTTTTTCAATGATACTCTACAGCTATGAAAAAGTAAGATATCGTGTACATAAAATAAAAAATTCTTAAAAATTAAAAAAAAATTATTTTTCTTCTTTTTGTGATCTGAAGTAAATTTCAAATGCTTTACGATATGAGTAGGGTATTCCAGAGTAATATATTTCTCAAAAAGTAAGAATAATTTTAATACAAATGTTGTATTTCAGTAACCAAATGTTCAGTGAATAATCTGGTTACGATAAATTTGAATTTTTAAATCTTTGTAGATAAGACATAAAGAGTATTATATTCAGAATATGATGAATTGGCAAATATAAATCACATCACAAAGCTGTACAAAAAGGTAAATGAAATTTTCAACAAAGAAAATTCTACAAAATTAAGGCAAAAAATTTCATATTAACCAGCCTTTCTATCATTTACACATGTTGTAAGCATTAATTTACAATCAACTTTTGTTTCCTTGTTTATTTATTATGAAAGCAAATCTTCTGTTTCTGAAAGCTAGTTTTCTGTAGTATCATTTGAATCAAGAATATTTTACTGCATTTTTATTATTTTTTATAAAGAAAAATTGAAATTTATAAAGTAAAGTGAATTCTAGATCGGTATACTTTCAAGAAAGAACCAGTTGTTAGTGAAACAAGATATGAAAGTATCAGACACCTACTTGATATGAGCTTCCGGGAAAAGGTCCCCATCCCAGCAACAGTCGCGTTAAGACTGTCATGCTCCAATTAATATTTTTTATATTATTTAAATAAAGTTTTACACACATAGGCAAACATTTTGCATTCCTTCAAAAATGAAGAAATATTGTAGATATTATTTATTTTTATTTCTATAGCTCAATGCAAGTGCGATCAGTGTCAAAATATCAATGCTAGGAATTAAACTTTGAAGTTTCGTGAAAAAAACTTCAATACCAGTTCTACCTTAAGTACTACTTTTGAATTTCATGTTTACACTAATAATTAAACTTTATAAAACTGTTCTTGCTAGAAAAGTGTGTTTTTGGAAGATGTATTGGCAAAGAAAACAAGTATTGATGCATATTAATCAACATAAAAGTACTATAAAAGTACATTGAAATATAATATAAATATAACGAAAATCTTAAAATACTTGTGTAACACGGAAAATTTACAAAATAAAAAAATTTTTTATTAGATTTCATTAAGCTGGACATTATTTTAACTGCCTCCTTTGTAAAGGAAAGCAAATAATAAATGTATGTTTTGATTCTATTTAATATGATAAAAATGTTTATAAATTTTTTAAGTCTCAAGGGAAAATACAAAATAAATCAAAAGTAAATTCATAATTACCGTTTGCAGTTTTAAAGGAATGAAGCAAAAAGAAATTACTGATTTAAAATTGCGTCAACTCTCTCTTTGATTTCCTGAAGGCGTAGCTAGGTATTTAAAGGCCCTGGTAAAAAAAATGAGGGCTCTACTTGGTTGAATTCTATCAAGTAAACATGTTAATATTTTAAATATTAAGCTACAGTTTTACTTACTGTCTTCTCTTTCTTGGCGTTGTTTGCGCTTAAAGCACCCCACTTGGTTTTTTCTTTTTTTTTAATCTAAATTTTAGTTTTATAATTTATCTATAGGATTTGTATGTTCTCGAGTATTTACTGACGTTAAAAGGAAGCAGAAACGAAATGTTACGCTATAAAACGGTTGGAGAATCCCTAGCTATTACTTTATTCGGGAGGATCGAACTCGCATCCAACAGAGGGCTTAGAGCTACAAAATGGCCCACCGAGATAGACAGGAAATGATACAAAAATATGCATGAACAAGAAAATTTAATACAATTTATTATATATTATTTATTATATATATAAAAAGACATATCTGCAAAAGAGCAGAGGAGGGGACAAAATTACATCAGTAAAATTACATCATACGAGAAGATTGTGAAATATTGAAACAGGAAACTAGCTTATTATGAATCATATTGTTATTAAAAATAGAATGTAACAGGAAGGAATTGCTTCTTGTGTAGGTTTTTTCAAAGGTAATAATAAGTATGGTAAGATTTTTCATGGAACTTGAAGTTTATTTTCAAATAACAGTCTATAAAAAAATGAAAATATTGAAATAACAAGAACTTTCAATAAGTAAAGTTCGTAACACTCAACAAACAACGAAAAGAATTTAGGTGAAATCCCTACAAATTCGAAATTACTTTCAACTGAATTGATGATTACAGTTATGTTGCAACTTTTATATTTACATCTTAAATTTGGAAAAAATCGCAAATTCGGCTGCCCTTGTGTAAAGATATCCTGCTTAAGAATCTAAAGGAATTCATGATACCAAAAAGAGTGTTGTAGTTGCGATAAAGCAGTGCTTCTCAAACTTACAATATTTGCGACCTAATTTTCAGTCATAATTTTCATCTCGCCCCACTTCTTACAATAACAATGTACTGAATGCAATTATAATGTACTCTGATGGTAAAACTACGATGCAATACGACTTTAATTATAAACGCACTAATTAGATAAATATTAATTTTATAAATAAATTTTGTATATGACAAGCCAAGAGAGTCACTAGTAATTACTGAACTTGCTTTTAATTGAATATTGATAAATTAACTATCAAATGCTTTGTGCATAACTGATACATTTATAAGTAGTGCGTATTATATCAGTTTGAATGTGTATTTTATTTTTTATTATATAAGAATGTATTTTACTTTGTAATTATTTTAAATTGTAAATTATTTTATCAAATTGATAATTATTTTAAATTTTTGTTTTCAAGTTTTTGCGTTACGTTCGCACCCCAAGTAGGGTTATCACGCCCTCCTGGAGGGCGCGCCCCACAGTTTGAGAAACGCTGCGATATAAAGATTTTATTTCGAGTTTTGAGAACAATTTAACAACAGTATACATGAAGCAAAAATGACTTGGGGAAGAAAAACCAAGTGATTTACATAATTTAAAAATGATATCTATATATATAAAGGAGAAAAGCGACTCACAACTGACTGACTGACTGACTAATCACGATATCTCTAAAACTATTCAACCTACAGACTTGAAATTTGGTAGACATGTTCCTTTCATAGAGTAGACATCAGCTAAGAACGGATTTTCCGAAATTCGAAACGCAAGGGCGTAACGGGGTTAAGGGGCGTTATAAATAATTGTTTCCATGTTTAAACTACTCAATGTACAATTTTGAAATTGGTAAGCAGATTCCTTTCATACAGTAGAGATCCACTAAAAATAAGTTTGGTGAAATCGACCCCCAAGGGGCGTTGCAGGGGCTTAGGGGGCGTTATAGATAATTATTCCATTTTTAAACTACTTGACGCACTGTCTTTAAATTTGATAAATAGATTCATTCGTAGAATAATGATCAGTTACAAAACCGTTTTGTGAAACAGACTTCTAAGTGGCATTGCAGGGTATTAAGGGGCGTAATAGATAAATATATCCGTTTTTAAACTACTTCACCTACCTGCTTGAAAATTGGTAGGTAAGTTTCTTTCATGGAGTAAATATCCGCTACAAAATGGGTTTTGGGAAAATTGACCCCCAAGGGGTGTTGCGGGGCGGGGGTTTAAGGGGCGTTATAAATTCCGATTTTAAGTTATTAGACGTACATCTTGAAACTTAGTAAGCGATTCCTCTCATAGGGTAGAGATACGCTACAAAATGGTTTCGTAAAAATTGCCCCCAAGTGGCGTTGCGGACTTAAGGGGCGTTATAGATAATTATTTCCATTTTTAAACTATTAGACGCACAGTCTTTATATTTATAAATAGATTTCTTTCATATAGTAGAATCAGACTATAACAAGTTTTGTGAAAACAGACCTCTAAGTGGCGTTGCGGGGATTAAGTGGCGTAATAGATAAATATTCCGTTTTTAAACTACTCTCCTACCTGCTTGAAAATTGGTAGGTAAGTTTCTTTCATGGAGTAAATATCCGCTACATGAGTTTTGGGAAAATTGACCCCAAGGGTGTTGCGGGTGGGTTTAAGGGGCGTTATAAATTCCGATTTTTAAGTTATTAGACGTACAGTCTTGAAACTTAGTAAGCAGATTCCTCTCATAGGTAGAGATACGCTACAAAATGGGTTTCGTGAAAATTGCCCCCAAGTGGCGTGCGAGACTTAAGGGCGTGTTATAGATAATTATTTCCATTTTTAAACTATTAGACGCGCAGTCTTTATATTTATAAATAGATTTCTTTCATAGAGTAGAGATCAGCTATAAGAAGGTTTTGTGAAAACAGACCTCTAAGTGGCGTTGCGGGAGATAAGTGGCGTAATAGATAATATTTTCGTTTTTAAACTACTTGACCTACCTGCTTGAAAATTGGTAGGAATTTTTTTCATGGAGTAAATATCGCTACAAAACGGGTTTGGGAAAATTGACCCCAAGGGGTGTTGCGGGGTTAAGGGCAGATATAAATAATTATTTCTATTTTTAAACTATTAGACGCACAGTCTTGAAATTTGGTAAGCAGATTCTCTCATAGGATAGAGATACACTAAAAATGTGTTTTGGAAAATCGACCCCTAGGTGGCGTTGCGGGGGTTCAAGGGGCGTTATAGATAATTTTTTGTTGCATTTTTAATTTATTGGACGCACAGTCTTCAAATTTTGCTAAGCAGATTCCTTTCATAGAGTGCAATTCCCTACAAAATGGTTTTGTGAAAACAGACCCAAAAGTGGCGTTGCGGGGGCTCAAGTGGCAGTTATAGATAATTATTCCCCATTTTTAAACTATTAGACGTACAGTCTTGAAATTTGATAAGCAGATTTCCTTTCGTAAAGTAGAGAACCGCTACAAAAATTGGGTTTTGCGAATATCAACTTACCAAGTTTAATTTCGGGAGATTAAGAGGCGTAATCGATAAATATTTCCATTTTTAAACTATTTTGATCATCCTGCTTGAAAATTGGTAGCATGTTCCTTTCATGGAATAGAGTTCCTCTAACAAAGAGTTAAAACAAAATTGACCCTCAAGGATGGTTGCGAGGGTCAAGAGGAGTTACAGAAAAAAAATTCCTGTTTTAATTGTTAGACCCATATACTTAAATTTGTTAAGCATGTTTCTTTTGTTGAATAGGGATCCACTAAGAAATGTATTTTAAAGCAAATCAAGTTCTGGGGGGTTGCAGGGGTTACTGGGACGTATTGACAAAAAAATTCCTTTTTTCGAGCTACAAGACTATAATAATGAAATTGGTTTGCATTTTCTTTTGTTGAATTGAAAATCCGCTAAGAGCGGTTATTTTGGAAAAACGGCTCTCAACGGGATTACGGGGATATTGATAGTAAAACTTTTGTTTTTTCTGTTAGATTTAGACTTGAAATTTGGCTTGCATGTTCAATTTACGGAGTAGAGATCCACCGAAATTGGTTTTGCGGGAATCCACTTGGTTTTTGGTTACGAAAGAGCAAACATCATTATATACTTCAATTTTAGAGATTTTAGAAAATACAAATTAATGAGTTCTGCCCTTTTTTTTTTTACAGCGACAGTTAAAGTATAAGTATATTTTCAATACAATCGAATTCTTAATGCTAGACTTAGATATCAATAATTTATACATATATATAAGCAGTAAAAATTTATAAAACATCATGAATATCCAGCGAAGCGGCGGGAACAGCTAGTATATTATAATAAAAAATTCTTTTTTGTAATTTTCTCAGCCTGGTAAATACAATATAATTAACCATAAAAATATAAATCATAATAAGTTCAAATTATTTCACGCCTTCTATAATTTAGCTAGCCTTTTTACATCTTCTAATTATCAGTTTTAGATATAAATTCAGTTTTATTGATCATTTACGCAAAAAAAAATCTAGTTAGAAAATTTAAATTTGTTTAGCACCAAAATTGTATATATATATAAATGATCATTATAAAAGAAATAACTGAACATATAGTAATTAATATGAATGCACTTTTTAATCGCTTTTTATTTCGTTCTTTAATCATTTTTTTACTGGATTTTAATTTAATAGATTGAATATTTCATCATTCTCATTAATAAAACATAGTTTCTTTTAATAAAATATGCTTGTTTTTTTTATTTAGATTTTATCTTCTTACCATTTTTACATAAATTCAAAAGAAATGAAATATAAATAAAATTAATGATAAAAATTAATTTTCATTATTAAAAGGTAAGAAAAACTTAAGATAAATCTATTTAAATCTAGATTTAAATTAATTTTTCATATATTTATTTATTTAATTTTTCTGTTATGACACAAAGCTGTAGCCATTTTTTTTCGTATAAATAAAATTACATAATAAATTAGATATTTTTATATACAATTTTTGGTGTTTTTTTGACATGCAAAAACATTCGTATCTGAAAATTTTTTTATTTGAGAACTAATTTTAAAATATACAAAACATTTTTTTGAAAGAAAATAAAATTTTTTAAATAAATCGTTACATTATTTTCGAGAGTTAAATTTTAAAAATGAATTAAAAATTTTATAAGAAATTATTTGCGTTTAATAGCGACACACACGCTTACCAATGAAAAAATATATGACTATCTTTTTAACAAAATGTATACATACTCATTCGCTTCTTTTTAAGAATATATTATGAATAAAAATACCTTTTATAATACGATGCTTTTAAATGTAATAAGATTATTATTTTTTTACGATTTTCTAACGAAAGTTAAAAATTTGTCAAAGTGAAATTTTGTGTTTGGTATTTAAAGAATAATTTGAAGGAATATAAAGTCATTTTATAATTGCTAACATTAAAATATTTCTCTAATTAGAATACTGTACTATTACAGTGAAATGCTTTATTTAATTTACTATTTAATAACGAAAACTAACTCTAGTCTACTAACTCTAGTCATATAAAGACTACGCTTTCTTTGAAAGCTATATTAAAATATTTTTTGAATCGCCTTTAAAATGCAGTTTGATTTATTTTATTTCTAAAGAGGCTTTTTAAATGTAAAAATAACATAACTTTAAAATAAATTTAAGTAAACAATATTTTTAATATGAATGTTACAATTTTCTGCAATAATTTTTTAAAGACTTTTTTCATATATTTTTATTCTGTTTATAAAATCATTTATACTTAATTCTATATCAGAAAAATTTTATGAAAAAACGCGAGCATCTATCACTTACATTTTCTTTACAATATTATATCATCGTAATATTGTTTAATTTTGATATAATGTAAATCTTCATTTGAAATATCTCTAAAATTGGCTTTAATATTTTTTTTCTTTTTTTGTAAACTTAGAGGAAAATGGTTTCCTTCATATTTTTTTCATTCTGTGGAGTGTCAATCAAACTTAACAGGAGAAACATATGTTAAAATATAACCATATTAAAAATATAAAGTACTTTAGTTTCATATGCTTTTTAATTCATCTGCATAAAATTGCTTGCAACATTCATAGATTGATTTTGATTTAAAATACTGCTGTTATTACAGTTAAAATTCTACCGTTTTACGTATCATAACAATTATAGTCATTAGCGTTTTATAATTAAACTATAATTATATACATTTAAATCGTTTTACAATGTTTTTTTGAACAATTGTTATGCTTTATAAAGTTCTTTACAAATTTTACGATCATTTCTAGGTTTACTCTTGTGTTTATCATGTTATTAGTTGAATTTTTTCCGATGTATCAATTCTGCTTCTTTCGTCGCAATCATTTTTAGTTTTTGAAATTTATACAAATTTATGAGATCTGATACAAAATGTAATCATTGATGGAAGGTTTCTATATAAATTGCATGTAGTAAGGAGAGATTTATCGAAGGAGATGTTATAATTTATTTTTCATGTTCTTTACGCTGTGCTCGACATGATTCTATTTTTAATGAGAATCGTTTAGTTAGATTTGGATCGTTTAGATTTCCTCAAATTAATATATCACTTCTGTTTCTTCAGTGGCGTAACGGAGAATATTAGGGCTCCCCCTGCAAAGTCAGGTTTGGGGCCTCAAGCTAGATCTTACAAAGGGAACATACATACTTGATGTCAGTCAGGCTTTGGATCCTCTAGAATCCTGCCTCCTCCCGCAATGCGGGGGTGTACGCTACGCCACTGGTTCTTCGTAAGTTAAGAATTGTAAATACATTGATGAAACAAAAGACAATTTATCTCTTCGTCTAATTCCTAGTAAATATTTAACCTCAATTTTAAATATCCGCTGAAAAGTACCCCAGAAGGATTGTGAGATGCTGGTAAAATTTAAAATCATTAGGTTGCACTACTCAAAAGTTATAAATTTTATCATCAATTGTTTGTTGTACAATGCTACATAAACATTGAAGTAATTCACGAATATATATGAAATGTTTTTTTTTAATTCATAAAATGCGTTTTATTAGTTTTGTGGCGTTTTAAATCCAATTTATGCTAATTATACAATGCAATTAGTTTCCACTAATTATTTTGTACTCTTTTTTTAACCATGTGTTAAGTTTAGTTTTTATTTTATCTGTTTACAAAAAAATAGATTTACTGAATATAGTGCATACTATTAATAAGTTTGATTTTTAAAGTATTTTAATTAAAAAAATATTTTATACGGTAGCAAATTGTTAATATCTCTGTACTCTATTCTTCTTTGATATTTAATACTATAATTAAATTTGGTCATAATATTATTTAACTTTTTTCTGTTCAAGGTGATTTTTAATACTTGCTTGTCGTATGAGAAATTGAAAAAAAATTTAATTTTAGTATTTACTTCACCAATTTTACCATTCTATATTCCTAAGAAGAGGTGTACTATTGTGAAGAAAACTATTGTCAAAGTACATGGTAAAAATAGCTTGAAATGAAGTATTGTCTACTATAAAAATGTAGCACCTGAACGACCCATTCTTTTTCGAAAGAATGAGAATCGCAAATTGTGTGGAAATGACTTTCTGATACAAAAGTAAGAAAAATATCCAGACAGGAAAGCGTTTAAAAAGGTAATACGAGGCAGTTCCCAGTTGTGGAAAAGAATGCTTGTAGCAGAGTTTTCAGTATTTTCACAGAAGTACTCTTTATTGGCAGACATTTATTCCTTGAAATAATATAAGTTTTGTTTGCTGAATTGTTACTGCTTTTTTTACTTCCATTCAAAATATCACTTTGTTCACTTACCACTAACACAAAAAGTACTTAATATTTCAAAAAAACTCTACGCGTATGTAATTATTAATGTAAGGCTTAACATATCAAAGCATTTGTGGTAATCTACTCTACTACAGAAACTAGAAGAACGTTTTTAATAATGATATATAATAATATCTACGCATTGTAAACCATTTATTGTTTCTTTATCGAGAAATCCTCTGCAATTTCTGGTAACTAAATAAAAGTAGAATTAAAAAAAAACCCTATTAAAAATGGTTCTCATGCAAATTTTTTTAACTAGTCCTTGGACTACTTTAAAGTGTTATTTGAAGAGAACTCTAACCTCTAAGGATCATGATGTATGCAAATGAGCATGATGTATATGTAGAAGTAAAGTGAATTAAGAAGTGAATGCTATGATGTCGATGCGCTGTTGTTCAGAAGTTGCTGAGAGTATATAACGAGAAGAGATAATAAGATACCTAAGTGCCGAAAACTCAGTAGAGGACTGCTGAGTAATGCTACTTTAAAATATTAGTGAAATACATCCAAATATAACTGGGAGGAGACTTTAATTTAAGATATATAGTAAGATAAATAATATTAAATTATGCTAGGAGGAAGTAACCTTTGTCCACATAACGGCAGACCAATATATATTGTACAAATTATACAACTGTTCAAAATCATTGCTCAAATTGTAAAATTGTAGTTTACATGTATTATGTGGTTCTAAAGTATTTATAGCCATGGATAAATTTATTTTTTAAAATATCCTGGCGCCATCTGTTGTAGCTAATTTTACCTACGTCAGAAATTTTTGCAACATCACGAAAAACTTATTTATATATAAAGAGATAATTTATCAGGATTTGATTAAAAAAAATCTCTGCGCGAAAATTACATTGATATTTTATTCGAATGGATTGAAGGAACTATTAAGTAAAAAGAGTATGATGTTTCAAATACAACTAAACAATTATTTACGACCAGAAAGCTTAACTGTATCCTATTTATTCACATTACTTTTGTTCTTCATTCATTCTGCTTTTTAACTCCCTAACACTCTAATACGGGTCAACAATAGTATCAACGCCAACAATCAATTCCTGTATCACTAAAGAAAAAGATAATCTTTTTTTTAACTCTCTCCTGGTTTTGCTCAATATTTTATCTCCCTCAATCCCATGTACCTTTTTGCACCTTCTATTCTCAGATATCTCCTTTCTTTTTGATCGTGTCCACTTTTAGGAATGCATTAGTTATAGCTTTTTAAGAGACTCCAGCCATTTTCATGCCATTTACAAGTTTTATCGTTAAGAAGAATGGAAAAAGAGAGAGAGAGCTCATATTTTGTATTTCGTTTTGTTTTGTAGAAAGTTTATTTGACGTGTTCTGTTCCTTTTTATATTTTTTGTTTATTTTTATTCATTTATTTGGAAAAACTTCAGAAAAGAGATTTTTTAGTGTTATTCGATAAATGCCAATGTTAAGTGCATGGAATAAATGAATTCTTTCTTTCTTAATGCTGAGTAATCGTTATTTACAAAAGCCTTCGAGCAGTTGCATTTTCGGTGACAATAATTTGATTAACGACTTGAAAATAAATATACAGTTTGCTATAGTAAGTTAATTTTTCTTCTTTTTATTTAAATGTATTCATTAGTATGACTTAGATTTGTGCAACATTTTATGATTTAATGCTTTATGATTATTTTGATTCCCTGT
>BMAO01024270.1:0-19102 GCA_019973975.1 Trichonephila clavata
TAGAGGATAAAATTTTTACAATTGTTCCACCTAGGTATAAAGAAAAAGCAAAAGATATTTCCAGTTTTAAAGCTTCAAGAATCTTTCAGTTGGAATTCTGATGGTGAAATTATTTACAAAAAACTGTTATTCCAGGAAGTAATATTGTATTCCTCGTAAATGATTTTCTACGGAACGAAAATCGGCACCTGAAGGAAGATATGTATTTTAAGTGCTTTGAATGATGTAAATTTACCGAAACATCTAGATGTAAATAAAAAATTGTATAAGAATAACAAAATTATCAAAAAACCAATAATGTATGCTCGCAGAAATGCATGGTTGAAACTTTGAAATAAATGATAATCATTTGATTTAAAAAAAAATGTCTTCTTTATGATTTGAACAGTTTTCTTTTGCAGGTGAAAATATACTTATTTAATAAAATTTAAAAGTTTCAAAATAGATGATAATTAAATAAAATTATATTAATTTTTTGAGAAAAAAAAATTTATCATAGAAAAAAAATATTAATTTTTTTAGAGAACAAAAATATTTTATCATAGAAAAAATATGAATTTTTTAAGGGGAAAATTATTATAAAAATTATATTAATTTTTTTTTTGAGAAAAAAAAAATTTATCATAGAAAAAAAATAGTAATTTTTTTAGGGAAAAATAAAAGAATATAATAGAAAAAAAAATAAAAGACCACAAATATTTAGTTTCATTCATTTTTTTTTTATTTTTTTATTTTCTAAACACAAATCTTACACCATATCGCTTCTTTACAAATTGATACATAATAAAATCATTTATATACAATTGATTTAAAATATAATGCATAGAATAGCCTTGGCTGCGTTTGAATAAAAAGTAAATACAGTATTGTCCACAAACATTGGATGTTGGTGATTGAAACACTTTGGAATTCCATAATACATCTAAATAGGTAGTAGTACTAATGTTATAGAATGCAGGAGGTTGTCCAAACGAGTCATAAAATTCTAATTCTCTTTTATCATTCACAAATAATGCTAACCAGTGGGTTCCAGGCTGCGATGAGTCATCAGAATTTACAATAGCACACATGTTTTCTTGCAGAGGAGGGATTGTATCTCTAGAATAAACACCTTGGAAATAGGGGGACGTGGCCTTCTCTTGAGATAAGACTGTAAACAGTTGCATTCCATCCATTCTTTAATTTCCGAAATCATACAAGATATTTCTCGATTTGTTTATTTCGATTAAATTTTCAAACTCGGCGAAAACGATAACACATACGGTTTGTTCTAAAGATTTGCTGAATTTTAGTTCTAATCGCAAATTGCTATGTTTTATCAAACTTAAATGTTCTCCTGAGGAACATAAATCTGGTGAGAGGTTAAATCCAAATAATGTATTTGAATCTTTATATTCTTTTCTAGAAATAAATATACCTCTGTCTTGACCCATTCGATCTGTCCCAACGAATAGAGTTTGATAGGCACGTATGTATTGATCTTTAGAAAAATCGAGTTCTAATGGATTGTGAGGCACCGGTTGTCCATCCACATACACTCCAACAAAATTTAAATTAAAATGTTTAAACTCATAGGGAGATTTTGAAAATGCGCCGTGAAAAGCTTCATTATCAACACATCCTACAAAAACTTTTTTCGGCATTTGGCCTGAAAATATGTTATCTTGAATAAAAGACATGCTTCCTTTAGGAATCGAATACACTTTGCACAGAACTCGGTTAATGGGATATTTTGCACTTGTTTTTTCCAGCGCTTTCGCATGACCAAGAATAACTCCAGGATTCACGCGAACTTTTCGTATGAATAAAGAAACATTATCCAAAACAACTTTAAATCCTACAGATCCTTGCAAACAAAATTCGGGTTTGCTTCGTATTAATTTTATTTTTAAATCCACTAAATTGAGTAAAAGACGATCTTGATGAAATAAATCTGAATGTATGCAACCAATCATGTCTACAGTTGCACTTTCTTTAAAAAATTCAGTTCTTTTCTTGATACCATCATCAGAATCCTTGTAAAATAGTTCAGCCGTTAATTGGGAAGTTTTGCTGTCGTATCCATGGTTTAAGAGAGTTTCAATATAAGATCGGTAGGGATATGTATTACTGGAATTGGAAACCACGCGATCATTTAAGGATACATCTACTTGAGAAAATAATGAATGTAGAAATAAATTCACAGGTCCTATAGTATCATCTTTAGTAGTAGGTGTATTGTCCACTTTTACTATTTTCGCTTTTACATATAATTGTGTTTGACTGAGATCTATGTAATCTTCTGCACTTCCAGAAATGTGAAATTCTACAGGTGCGTTATCGAAAACGTTAGAAAGAGGGTGAAATTGTTTCCACTGCCCATCTTGAATAATTGTTTGAGTACGGGGTAAGTTGAAAAGTTCCAATTCAGATTTAACACATTCAGGAGAATCTTTGAGAATAAATGCCATTTTTACGAATCGAAAATATCGCGTACACTCACTTTACGTGCTTTGGATGAAATGAATTTTTTCTGTTTCTTACACTTTCTTTTATACTGTCCTTTCCCCACCATAGATTGAACTCTATCAATAGCTTTCTGAGCTAATTTTTTCCCACTTTCTCTGCTTCTTGTTTTTACGGCTTCTTTAAATTTTTCTCCTGACAATACATCAGAGGCAACACGACTCCCTGTCCTTAATACTTCTTTTCCAATAGTTTTACCTCCTTTTACTAAAAAAGGTAAGGCCGCTCTAAACAATCGGCGAAATATTCCTCCGATTCCATAACCCTTTTGAAAACTAATGCCCTTGTAATGAGTCAGACCCGAGCCGATCTGACCTGCATAATGGTCCTCAAATCTTTTAGTACAGCAAACGTATGGTAAGCTCATCTTGGCGCTTTTATCTTCAAATGAGGGTATGAGAGAAAAGCACTGCTTTATTTATAGTATTTGTCTCATGCGAAAATGAAGCACTATGATCACTTTTTACCTCTTTCAAAGGGAACAAAATCACCTGAATTGAGTCTCAGTTCAGCTTGAATCGTCTGAAACGAGTGTCTCACTAAAGGTAAGTATTGAGGTCTATCATAATATTGACTAATCGTTTCCCCGTCTTCACCTTTAGTTCGAACGATTCGTAATAAAGGAGCTTGTGTATCTCCCACAATTTGAGGTGAAATTAGATCCGAGTAAACGTAAAAAACCGAAAAATTAGACCATGCATCAGCAACGAATTCGATTTTCATATTACCCGTTATGATTGCATTGCGTTTGAACCCTAATAATTCTCCTAAGTTCTCTAAATGAAGACTGCTACCTCGAATCGCATTCATTTTCACCCGTTTCGATGCTTTATTGTAAGTTATTGTGAACCGACTAGGATTTTTTGGTAAAGCAAGCTGTATGGCTGATATAATATCAAACATTGTTTCATAACACCCCACATCAATTGTTTGCTTAACGGTTGAAGAAATATTACCGTCACCCACTTTGTATCGAAAATAATTGTTAGTTTCATTTACGTTAAGCCAAGAATGAGGGTAGATGATTTCAGACAATCCCACTTCCCATTCACCATTTAAATAAACGGGGGAGGGTAACTGAGTTTTGAAATGAGATATTTTGTTTTCTGGAAAGAAATGCATAGAGCTATCAGAAGGTAATGTTACGTAGAAAGACATTTTGAAAATGAGTCCGTAAGAAAAAAATTTAACTATTTATACTTTTTGAATATCAGTCACCCAATCATTAAACTTTTCAGGATAACCTAAAAATTTAACAAAATATTCAGTGATTCCTCGTCTTTTTCTTTGTTTGATGACGTTCTCTACAGGATAGAAACCAGAGTCGACAACTTTTTGTAATTCTGCTTCATAATAAGTACCTTTAATCTCTTCACCTTGTAAATCTCTTAATCTATAAACGATCGGAATTCTTTGCACGATTTCATAAACTGCGAAAAGTTCTCGACTCCAGTTTTGTTCATATCCTTTTTCAAAGAGAAGTTTTTGCTTATTAATGCGCACAACATCGCCAATTTTAAATTTAGGGGCTTTAGGTTTCTCATTTCTTAGATCACCATATAAATTATTTAATACTTGCTTCCTGTTATGCCTACTTACAGAAGCAGGCTCCATTTTAATTGAACGGTGATACGAGTGATTATAACTGTGCATTAATTTATCAATGACGTCAATGTAATTTTTAGTATTAAATTCAGTGAAATATTTCCACATTTTTGTTTTTAACGTCCGATTAAACCTTTCAACTACGCTAGCTTTAGTTTCGTTATTTGTAGAAAAAATTTTACACTCATATTTTTCAAATAATTTTGAACTACTTTATTTAAAAACTCCTTACCGGCATCTGTTTGCAACACTTTAGGCTTCCTTCTTTAAAAATAATTTCTAGCGCAGACTTTACACTTTTTCCAAATTTATCTTTCAGAGGAATTGCCCATGCAAATTTTGAAAATAAATCAATGCAAGTTAACAAATACTTATAACCCTTATTAAATTCTGCTAAAGATTGCATATCGACTAAATCCACTTGAAACTGACGATCAATATCACTTACAAATACTCGATTCCGCTGAAACTTATGCCGAACAGGTTTATGAAGAGTGTAAGCATCTTTCTGTGATAACCAATGCTTTACATCTTTTTTACTATATTTCCCTTTTAAAGAGCGATGTAATGCCTCCACACCTCCGAAGCTACTTGGAACTTCGGGATTTTCGTAAAACGCTGCTAAATCTTGATACATTGTTACCGACGAACAGAACTTGATTGAGTGACTATTACAATGAATAGTTATGCAATTTATACTTTTTGGGAAAGGCAAAGGGATTATGTTTAAAAGCATGAGCATAAATTTTCCTTACTTTTATACAAAATACTCTTATTTGTTTTTTAAACGTGAAACTTATTTCAACACAAATATTAAACTAACAAACAACAAAAATGATATTAACTCAAATCAAGCATAAAAAAAAAACATTTTATTCAGATTTATAGGAACAAAATACTGTGTAAAACTTATAAAGTCAGTATGCAATATTTTTTAAACAAAATCCTCATAATATTCAAAACAATCAGATGGACATAACATATCTCTTACTTCTCTTAAAATAATATCTAAGCGAAGATTTTCCAAAAAATTTTCAGTTACATAATTTACAGGTTTTAACAGTAAAAAGTGTACATTTTCAAAAAGATTATTATAAAAATAATCAGCTATCTCATTAGCTTCCAGTGACAAAACATGTGAATTAAATGTTTCTTCTCGGTTCCCCCATAACTCCTCAGCGAGTTTCTGAGGTTGATTCAGTCCTTTTTCGTTCAGGAGGCTACAAATAGATTTTTTCAAAATTTGCGTCAAGTATCGTTGACCCAGACTAACGTCCAAAGAAAAAGGTAATGCGTTTTCTATGGGACCTTCACAGAAGGTTTTATATGCAGTTAAAAAGTCCATACACAGAAATACATTGTCTATAACGGCATTTTCAATAGCACCATATTTTTCAATCATTTCAGCCCACTGCTCTCGAGATATGCTGATTTCTTTAAAAGTAGGCTCTTTATTCGGACCGTATTTAATGCGCTTAAAAGTAAAATTAGTGAAGTTCTCACTTGTTATTTGAATGTGCCGTTCAGGAGGGAAAAGTCCACTCGGTAATTCCTCCAGTGATTCCGGTACTTTCTTTTTACGCATGATATATTCGATCCACTGTGGGTCTAATGTTATTCCCTCAGGAGTTGGGTAGTAGGTTTTTCCATACTTCTTGAAACGCCTTATGTGTACTGATACGGAATCATAATAGATGCTTGCAAAGACAAAAACATCATCTCCAATTGGAAATACTCCATCTGGTATGCAATCCTCGGTAAATTTTCCATACTTCTGAAAATAATATACCAAAATTAATGAGGATTAGAAAAGTGTAAAAAACATTATAAACATTACATATCAAATTTATTTAATTTTGTTACTTACTTTTGAAACTTCTCTTCTTGCTTTCTTATTTGCAGAAGATTCCACGACCTTTCCAAGCTTTCGTTGTTCGCTATGTGTTTCAGACATTGTCAATTTTTTTTTTTTCCTTTTCGAATACAGTCCGTCGCAGTACTGACAAACGAAATGAATCTTGAACCTAAGATGTGACAAGGGTCTAAAGCATATTGACCGAATTACACGTGAACGGAGTTCGCTGAGTGGTTGAAAGCAATGTATCCATCCGCTCTAAGCATTGAGATAATTTCTGACGTAGAATTCAGTCGCCGTCTTGTAGAATCAAGATCAGACAAGCTAAGACAAGTTCAATCGTAAACCGTTCACACGCTGATTACGAGTATTCTACGTCACATTTTTACTCTGTATGTGTAATCATTATACCGCATTAAAATTTACAAATTATTAAAATAATATAAGTGAAATATTTTTTTTATTTCATTTTAATTAAGAAAATGTCGCCATCTGCTTCGCCTGCAAAATTAAATTCATGAGATTATAAACCTAAGTTTTCTTCAGGTCTGCATGCCTTCATAGGACAATGGTTAGCGTAACTGAAAAACTATTGTCCTATGGAGACATTTTGTTCTGGGGCTGTGAGTTTGAATCTGGATTTATTATTTTTTTTTATTTGAGCGTTATTTTTTCAATCATTTTAAAATCTAATAATTAGTGTATAGTTTAACCAATAGGTGGCGCCATGAGCACTTTAAACTTTCAATAAACTTTTTTACACATTTAAAAAACAACTCAACTTAGCAGCAGGAGGGAAACAACTCAACAGCAGGTGAAAACAACTCAACTCCCCCCATCAACTCGAAAACCAAAACCATAGCAGGAGGGAAACAACTCAACACCACGCAGCATCCACAGAAGGGAAACAACTCCGCGCCTGCGCCTGTGCCTCCACAGGAGGAAAACAACTCAACTCTGCGCCTGCGCCTTCGCCTGTGCCTGCGCCTGCGCCTTTACCGCAGAACCGGCTTTTCTTACCTACTCACTGAGATATACGCCCTATTTTGATTACTACATATTTTTAATTAAAACAATAATATTTCCACTTAGATTGGAAAAGTAGCAAAATAATTTTTGTATAAGTGCACACTAAAAGTTTAAGGTAAAAAATAAATACATAGTTTGTATTAATAATATTCGCTATAATATCAATATCAAGAAGGAATTATCCAAATAGGAGGAGATTGCGTACAGATATATTCTACAGTAGACTATTCAAATGAATAACTTTGAGTGACTAACTTTGATTTAACTTCGAATAACTTTGAGTGGAGCTCAGGATAGTGCACAAAGCCGAGGACACTACAGTGCTAACGCATTACTGCCAAGCAAATGTGATTCCATCAATCCATAATATCAGCATCAAGAAAGAATTATCCGAGTAGGAGGAAATTGCGTATAGATATATTCTACAATAGACTATGCAAATGAATAACTTTGAGAGACTAACTTTGATTTAACTTCGAATAACTTTGAGTGGAGCTCAGGATAGTGTAGAAAGCCGAGGACACTACAGTGCTAGCGCATTACTGCCCATACAAATGTGATTCCATCAATCCATAATATCAACGTCAAAAAGGAATTATCCGAAGGGGAAGAAAATGCGTGTAGATATATTCTACAATAGACTATGCAAATATATATATATTCCCTATATATATATATATAGGGAAATAGTAAATTAATAGTAGGAATTGAAAAAGGAGCATGATTTGTCTGCATTGTTGTAACAATGCACATCCTGTTTGGCTAGTTTATCTGGAAAACCAGTTTTTGACGCCAAGCTTTGTCATTGTTTTAACAGTTACATTGTTACAACAATGGAGACGAATTTAAGTAGTGGTCGAACTCCACAATTTAGAGATGGAACTGGAAAAGAGGAAAATATTCTCTGGCCCCTGCACTCGTGGTTTCTACTACGACTGCCCGTTGAAAACCGGTATTTAATTTAAATAATATTTAAATTAACTAACGAGTAATATATATATAAATTTAAACTAATGAGTAGTTAATGAGTCAAAATTTAAAAAAAGCTGTATTAAAATTAAGTGTCATACACTAGAAATTTAAAACAATTTATGTGAACTTGATTGGATGAACAGAAAATATTGAATTAACGTTTAAAAAGTTGAAAAAGATATATATATATATAACATATCACTCAATAAGTCCCTTGCCTATCGAATAAAGCAACAACTTTTCTGCAAAATTGAACTTTATTTATCAAGATGCTCCCGTTCAAGACCGATACATGCAGCCCAATGCTCTTCTAATTTTTTTAATACCTTTTTCGTCGAACGATTTGTCTTTGCTCTCAAAATAGGCTTCTATTTCAGTAATCACTTCTTCCTTTGTAACAAATCTCTTTCTCTGCAGCATTCTTTTAAGATCTGCAAACAGCCAATAGTCACTGAGGGCCAGATCTGGACTGTACGGTGGATGGGAAAGTAATTTAAAATGCAATTCGATCAGTTTGACCATCGTTTTCATGGACTTGTGTCCCTGAGCATTGTCTTGGTGAAACAGTACGTTTTCTTTTGCATTTGAGGATGTTTTTCCTTTATTTTTTCATTCTGTTGATCCAATAATGCCATGTAATATTCACTATTAATTGTTTTGCCTTTCTCAAGGTAGTCAAAAAAATCAAATGAGCATCCCAAAATACGGGCGCCATAACCTTGCTAGCTGACGTTTGAGTTTTTGGTCGCTTTGGTTGTCTTTCATTGGCTTATGTTCACTCAGATGACGATCTTTTTTCATTCAGGCGTGTAGTAATGTATCCATGTTTCATCCCCTGTAACATATCTACGTAAAAATCCTTTTTATTTTGGTTAAATAGCTAAAATCAACGCTCTGAATCGTCGATGCGTTGTTGTTTTTGATCAACAGTAAGAAAACGCGGCACCTAATTTGAACACAGCTTTCTCATTGACAAATGATCATGAAAAATAGCAAATGCACTGCCTTCTGGTACCTTTAAATTCTCTGCAATCTCCCGCAACTTCAATTTATGATCAGCTAAAATGATTTCATACCCTTTTTTTTTTTTATGATTTCTGGAACAACTGCAGAATTGGGGTGACTTGAACATTCAACGTCGTTTGTGTCTGTACGACCACGTTTTAAGTCAGCATACCATCTTTTAATAGTTGTTTGCGATAAAGCAGAATCCGGATAACATTTATCAAGCCATTGTTTTGCTTAAACAGTGTTTTTCCTCATCAGAAAGCAATATTTGATTAGCACACGAAATTCTTTTTCATCTACGGTTTCCAAACAGTTGCCACAAAAAACCACTGTAACTTTATAACTAAACAAGATATTCTCCTTAAATTTTGACACGTGCCGTTTGAAAGTTAGTACTACTAGGTTAGACTTAGAACAGTTAGAATATAACGCCATCTTTATGTTAGGTCCGGGACTTATTGAGTGATGCGTTATATATATATATATATATAAGCAGAGAGTGGGTTAATATTAGGAACTGAAAAAGTGTTTCCATTGTACGCAGTGTTACCTAGGAACGTACGGAACAATTTTCAAAGCTCCCATTATATCCTACAATTTTTAAAGGAACTAAACTCATAAAAGTATAACAAAAAATTCATCTAAAAACATTACTATGATTCCGATGAAATAATTGCATAATAAAAGTATTTATTAGATAAATGAATTTTATATCAAACATAAAATTGATTTTGAAAGGAACGAAACATCAAAAATATCTTAGTAACCAAATATAACATTTGAAATACCACATTATAACTAATTTACTTTATCCTTCTGCAAGTAACTTAAAATTCTAAAAATGTTTCATTACACATCTCTGAATGCCATTACTTTTAATAAGCAATTTCTATTTAATGATGTAAATATCATTCAATTTCCCCTCTTTTTAATAAGCGACTTTTATTTAAGAAGTAAATATCATTCGAAATAAACTAGTCATATAGATTTTGAATAATTCATAAATCTATCGAATGATATACAAATCTGATTCATAAATATGCATATCTTCATATATGAGATTATTGCAAGTACATTCATTAGTATTCACTGCAGGGATCTTTATATTTTCTTAAAATGCAATCTTAAGTTAAATAATTCTTAAAATATTCGAAAGACCAACCACAGCCATTTTGAAAAGCAACAATTCAAACATTTTACCATTAAAATTTGAAAGCAATGGCGTTCGTTTCATCTGATAAGGCTATTAAGGCTTTAGATTACTGATTTTATTAAATTAGATATCTTTCTCCAGAGTTACATAGCATTGAAAATGATATTTCAGCTATTCCTTTGCTATTTATTACGTCTATGATAGCTTTATGATCGACGCAGAATTACTTAGAACCTCTTACTCCAGAAGTAGACTTATTAATGGTGGTAGTAAGTGGATTACGGTCTCTTCAGGCGTATAGGAATATCTTCCTATTTCCCCTAAGATGATGTTTATTTCGTCATCGGGAAAGGAGACGTAATAATAAATTGAACAGGACCTCTCTTTCAACATGCGTTTTGATGTATTTGATAAAGGATTTAACTATGATTGAAATGTGTTAATTTTTTATATTATAACTGCTTTTTATTTTTAAGTAATTTTAGAGAATTCGTTTATAATATTGTTACGAACGTTGTGTAAAGCATACTTAAAACAGTGAAAATAATTGTTATTTGGATTGTAACACATTTATAAAACCTACGTTGCATTTCTTTTTGTTAAAATTGTAATATTCACAAGCAGCACCGTTCCACACAGTATAACGGTGATTTAATCACGAATTTTTAGTGATGGAGCCAAATTGGCATCATTTTTGGCGACCATATTGAGGACTTGGTGAGTTCATGACCATGTTGGCGAGTTTATGACTCCATAGTTTTTTCTGGAAATTACGTTAGAAACCTACTAATATCAACCTGTATGACGCAAGTGAATTTTTCAAGAAAAGTCCGTGAGGCATAATTTTAGCGAATCTCTCGCCGAAACTAAGTTAGTCTTGTTTTAACCATTGAAGAGTGGTATTGATTTGACCATTGAAGAGAAGACCAGCGATTAGTTATAGCTTCGGGTGTTGTATAGGACGAGCGAGTGCTTGTAAATAATATTTTATATACTTGTATTTTAGACACTGATAGTTGAGTCTGAACGCCGTAGAAGGTGTTAATGCCTTCTTAGATTTATTCTGCAAATATAGCTGCTGTATTTTAAGGATTGTTTTTTGACAATAAGTTTCCAATGCTCCTGAAGAACTGTCTTGCTCCCTGTGACTGTTTGTATAAAACCCTCTATCCCCAATCTACGGAGTAATATAAACCCTTTTTGAGAGATATTTAGATACATATTTACTAGGGAAAAAATGATTCATTGTTCAGTAATATCGCCCTAAAAAGATCTACGAGAATTATTATTGACGTACTTTAGAAGAAATGAACTTATTTGAAGATTCAGTGATATGAAATCCACTAAGTCAGAGTTTCTCAAACTTTCAGTACAGTAGAACGTCATTTATTCCAATCAATTGGGACCGGACACCGTTCGGATACGCGATTGTTCGGATAACCGATACCCGAATGCGATCCATGCAGAATATGATACTGGACACTATACGAATATTGAAAATCATCACATGCGAGAAACGTGCTGGAGGAAAAAGAAAAATAGGTGTAAAATATCGCAATTTTACCTTGATTGTGGTAAATGATCACTTATTTATCGGTGTACCATTGCACACCTTCGTTTTATTCACTGCAAGGTCTCTGATTCTCTTCAGCAGCAGTAGTTGAGTAGGACAGCGCTCTGATTGTTGTTCGTACCACTCCATAGCTGTCTCTAACGTAGAAATGCGTCAGCATTTGATGGACCCTTGCTACTTTCGTTGTTGCTGTTGTTGTCCTCATCTTCATCCGTTTCATCGTCGACAGGTTTGGATTCTTCTAGCACGGAAGCCACTATTTCGTCATTATTTAGCATTTGAAATCCACAATCGTCTGAATCGCACACTATCCAGGTTTCTACATAAAAAAAACTCAACAAAAGAACAGGTATACACCCCCACTTGGAAACAAACTGACCTAATATTCCGTGCAGATGTTTACCAAATCACACAACTGAAATTCCCCAAATATCCCTCACCTTAGGTTTTCCCGTCACTTTTGGCCTCACAGGAAACAAATGTTGAGCATTGTACTGTTCGAAAACGGATCCGGACTTTGGTTCGGATATTTGACACTCCGGATAATAAACTTTGGGAAAAACGACGTTCTACTGTATTTGAAACCCAATATTTAATCATAATTTTCATCTCACCCCACCCTTCAAACAATAATACTATACATTGATGCTAAAGCTACAAAACCATTTAAACCTGTTGAGTACCACCGACTGTATAAACGTCTCGCTCAGCTAAAAAGTTATTTTCCCCGGCCGTATATTATACATCTGTCCGAAGTATGATCTTTTCTGTGCACTGCTATTAATAAAAATTATTACGAAGGTTTTGGAATACAATAAAAGGACCTTGACAGCATTTGCGAAGGATGTACTTATTTCAGAGGATTAGCTGATTTATTCCTTTTCTTTCCCCTCCCTCTCGATACATCACATTTCCACGCCTACGTGGAAAACGGTGGCGTAAGGGAACGAATCGCGTAACTTTTAATCGGTAGCTAAGGAATTAATTATAAAACTATACAAATTATCAAGTGTTAATTTTTGTATGCAATTTTATATATATATATATATGTGTGTGTGTGTGTGTGTAATGACTTCTTCTAACCCTTTAACTTTACCCCGTTAAATTATTTCCGAGTTCTTTCGCACAAGACTGTTATAATCTTAATCTTAATCTAATTGCTCGTGCGCATTTCCATCCAATCACGACTCTTGTTACAAAAGAGTCGTACGACCTTCACCGTCAGTGTAAAAACTCGGAGCAGACGGTTACGCGCGCTCTTGTCTCTTGTTTCAACATGTAGCTGACTGCAGTGTGCTTTGTGTTTGTGTTCTGTGTGTATTTTTGTTCGTGATCATATCCTATGGTGTCTACATGTTCAGTGTTAATAAAGAAGAATAGTTTTTCCAAGACTGCCTCCTCCATAACAATGAAAATCCAACATCAACCATATAGAATACCAACACGGCAGCTATCAGATCCGCCAAAATAGTCTTCCTTACTAAATCCGTCATCATCGTTATATATATTAAATATAAATATAAATATATAAAATAATAAACAGTATGCAATCTAAAGTTGAAACACTACATATACAGAACGATACACAAAAATTTCAGTACATTATTTTCAAAACTTTCTTAGAATTTGCTTGCCCCGTTTAAGCATTTTCAAAAAAACACATTTCGTGTAAAATGTGTGTGTTTTAAAGTACGACATCTTGCTTAAAGTAATGGCATCTGGCTTTACTAAAACTCGTGTATTTTTTGTTCTAGTTAACGGAAAATAATAAACTTGATATTTTATGATGCTAATAAGATGGTCATAAAAACATAAAAAAGTTGTCAATTATTGACAAAATTCACAATTTTAGGTTAATCAATACCTTTAAATAATCTAAGACATTGAACTTAATTATATGAAGTTACGAAGACAGCTGGGTTGCGTGTTTGGTTTGTCACTGACCTTCTTCACCCAAAGTTGCGGGTTCGACCCCGGCCCAAGTCGGTGAATTTTCGTGATGCAGAAAATCGACAGCGGCCATGTCGTATGCTTATACGGCATGTAAAATATCCCTAGAGTAACTGTTTGGCTTCACCTTCTCGTTAAAATTAAATCTTGGTACAGGTTTGCATCGTCAGAGCTCAGGTGCCTCCCTCTGTGGAGGGAACTAGGCGTTAAAATTACCTGTGGCGATTGGTATCCACCTATACGGCGCCGCACTAAAGAGTGATACTAGCTCTTGGGAATGTACTAGATGTGCAATGGTAAAATTACTAATCCGCAGCCCATTGGATAAAAAAAAAAAATGAAGTTACTGAAGTTAACGCCAAAATGCAGTTAAGAAACATCTATATTACTTTGCCAATATTCTTTGATGTATACATTCAGAAATTATAATACATTGATGTAATTAAAATTTAATTGCACATTTATATAAATAAATAAAGAACATTATATTAATAAAGTATTTACAATATTTGTTTATGAAAAGATTTGGAAACATAATAAGCACTTAATTCGAAATAAGTTTTGCAAGGGAAACGCATTAACATTAAATTTAGAAAGTATTCTTGATTTTTTTAAGAAAGTTGTAAGCTCTCTCTTATTCATTAAAAATTCAGAAAAATCAACTAAAGAACTCAAATATTTAAAAAAGAATATCTTTGATTTAATTTAATAATATTAGAACTGTGAATTTTTCTAACTTTATTTGAATGTTCTAATATAAGCGATTAATCAGAATGGAAATTATCTTCTAAATTTGAATTGTCTTCTAACTAATATTTCAATTGTTATTAATTTCAGTGCATCAGGGAAGAAAAGAAATAAAAATTAAATAAGAATTTTGCCGCTAAAAATGTAATTAATGTTTTCTCGTAATTGTCGTTTCTTAAATAAACCATTTTTATATTTTTAAGAGAGAAGTTTGCGCTTGTGTAAGTTTCATTTAATAAATTATAAGACGTTTATTTTAAAATTATATTTCTAATATCCTGAAGTTTTATGCTTTTTTTTCATTTTCTTTATTTTTACTATACAAATTTCGACAAAATGATTCGGGAAATTTATTTATCTTTCCTGATTTGCTTGGAATTAAATGAAACATAAATTAGTAATTGAATTTATAAAACCATTCTAGAATCGTATTAAATAGCATTTAATAAGGTTTCCCCATGTTAGTAAGTACTTGATATTGTGATCATCATTTCGTACATACAAAAATAAACTTGAACAGTTATATACAATAACTATTTTGCAGAAAATAATCGTTATTAGTGTCTTTTTTTTCAAAAATTTGAATAATTATAATAACTTACATATAGCTATGCCAAATCACAATTTATTTCAAGAAATGGTTTGTTTTTATTACTTGGTTCAGAAACTAACTTTTTAAAGTAATTTTAATATTATATATCAACTTCGCTCCAAAAATTAAGGTACAACATAATTCTTTCTTTTCTGTCTTTTTTTTTTGTGAATTCAGTTTGAAAAAGAATGCTTATAAATTTGCATGTGTTTAGTATAATTTATATGCGTTTAATAAAAATTGTCTTAGATAATGAATACACATTTTTGTAAAATATTTACACAAACTTTTGATGCGATTACATTTGGAAAAGTATATTACGTGGTTCAGAAGCTAACTTTTTAAAGTAATTTTATTATGATTCAAACGGCTACAACAATGTTAATGCATTCAAATAAAACGACCAAGTAAATTACAAAAATAAGATAATACTTTATGCATTTTTTGTAAAAAATTAAATGATAGTCAATTGGGTTAAGTTTCCAACATATTCACAATTATTTCAGTATTATTAATCATATTCTTTTTCTAAATAATATTTGGAATCTAAAAAAAAAAATATTTGACTCTAGATTTGTCTACTTATTAGCAGGATTGTGTCAGTCATCTTATCACTTATAAACACTGCATTTTATTTATTCTTAATTTATACTTTACTCTCAGTTTCGTTCGACTCTATTTTATTTACTTATATATTTATTATTTTTTTATCAAAGCATTCTTCAAACACTTAAAAACAACTTAAAACCAAAGCGTTCCTTGAATTTTAAACTTAATCTTAGTAACCGAAAAATCCCAGTTAATTTGTTAAAAGCATCATGTATTTTGGTTTCATGCATTATTTAAGAAATAAATTCATTTGCAACAGTTAACCTCGAGCCCTATTTGGAATCCTTTTTAAATTGTTAACAAAGGAAAAAAAGTAATAATTAAAGGTAGAGAATACCACATACTCTCATAGGACCCACTAAGACTCTAAAAAATGTAAATAAACAATTTATAAAAGGGCTTATCATCATCTTTTAGGAAATAAAATGACGGAACTCCTGAAGCACTCTGGACAATTGAAATGCAGTTGGTAATTTCCGGTATATATGCAAAAAAACCCCATCATTTCTTTCTTCGAACAAGTTAGAAGTTAATTAACAAAGCAGAAGCTCATGAAATAGGGTTTTTATGTAAAAAAAGCTTTATTTAAATGGCATGTACCTAGAGAATTTGTTGTTGAGGGAAAGTAAAAATGGAATGAGAACTTACTAAATTGATTGAAGGGGAAAAAACCCTTATCTTCCTAAAGATTGTTTCGGAAAATAGCTTCTTTAGGTATAGGTAAGTTGATATTTTTTTTAAATAATCTGCTTAGGCCTATAAATAAATGAGAAAATAGACCAAACCTCTTTCTTATCACTGATGATTGACTTAAATGGAATAAAATATGAATAATTATGCATCAGTTTATTTAATATTTTTGCTGTGTAATAAGAATTTAATAATATATATCATTATTTGCTTTTAGCTTACGACCATTATATACTTTCTAACACTTTTTTTATTTATTGTTAGCATATATTGAAATTTGAACACACACACACACACACACACACACATATATATATATATATAGGGAGAGAGTGATCTAATAGTAGGAATTAAAATAAAAATTAGAGTGTAAAAAAAACAACTAAAAACACTGCTTTTATGGGTAATAAAAGTAAAAGATAATTCTTAATATAAAAATAAATGATTAACGAGATAAAATGAATGCCATTCTGGTAAAAGCGTGTCGTGCTCGATATCAATTGTTATAATTTCTTTTGTACTTGTTCTATTACGAAATTAACTTACTATTTAAATAAGTTAAATTGTAAAATAGGTTAAAAATAAGCCAATTTAAATAAATGTAGTATTAATTAATTTACAGAAATTGAATAATATGTGATTTAAATAAGTTAAATAGTAAGTTAATTGAAATAAGCTAACTTGAAGAGGTTAAATAATAAGTTAATAAAAATAAGTTACTTTTTTTCTCTCTTATACTTAATAACTCTTACATTCTTCAATAAAAAAAATCATCTTCCAGCTTAAAGTTACGATAATTGAACCTACATGAGATAATTGCACTGATTCAAACATTTAGTCATATGAATATTCAATAAGAAATATAAAATACTATCGCATTGTAGTGTTAAAGACCAACTATACTTAAGGAAATTAACCCATCAAAACTTTTTAAGAAAGGAAATTAATTTTAATACTTAAAATGAAAAACAATTAATTTTATATATAAAAACCTTTAAAGAATTTCCTGTTTTTTACAAGAGTACATGCCGAATCTATTCTTTAATCGCATAAAAATATTTTAAAGTTTTCTAAGCCTTAAAGGCAATGTATTTCTTTCCCTTTTGCAGCTCTTTTTCAAATTTTATTTTTGAAAGAAACAGCAAGCATAGTTGAGATTCATATTACGCTCAAATGCAATTGAAGTTGATTAACGAAATGTATTCATTTTAATTACTGCGATCTTTACGTAGAGAAGACCGGGTAAATGGACAATAAAGTCTGACTATAACATTAACTTTATTGACCAGTAAACGGAAAGAGCGGTTCTCTTTTTCACTTCTAAGCGATTTTATTTTAGGGCGACAATTTTCGTGTCATTCAACTTGAGAAAGATCTTTTACTTTGGTTTTTATTACAGCATTTTATTTTATTTGTCAATGTAATAAGTAAAAGTATGCGTCATTTGGTCATTAGAGATTCAAAGCAATAAAAAAAAAGCGCGAAAATATTAAAGACACTTGGAAAATTTGATAGTGTCATAATATGTGTATACTTCATTAATATATTTTCAAGCAGTAAAAGGATCTCTGAAATCTAATGATTATATTTAATTAGTAAAATAATTAGCAAAGAAAAACCATAAAATGAATTATTACTTTCCATGAAAAATAGGGAAAGGAAATTTTTTTTTTCGATTCCTACTATTAGATTACTCCTTCCTCATTATATTTTATTCATATATATATATCTTGTTCATATTTTAATCGTTAATAAAATACTTTCTATACATCCAATCAAGTTCCAATAAATTGTTTTAAACTTGTAGTGGATGACACTTGATGTTAACAGTTTTTTCCAAATATTAATTCATTAATTACCAGTTAATTAATTAAACTAACACCAACTTAGATTCAACTCCATTGTTGTTACAAGGTAATTGTTAAAACAGTGACAAAAGCTGGCGTCGAAAACCGGGTTTTCAGCAACACTAGCCAAACCGGTGTGCATTACTTTTATGCAATAGCTTTTTTTCATTCCTGCTATTAGTTCACTCTCTCCCTATATATATGTATATTGTTCATATTTTCAACCGTTAATAAAATACTTTCTATTCATCCATTCAAAGTTAAAAATTTTAATTATATTACTTGTTTACTTTTAAAAACATCTAATTCTAATGAAATTAGATTTAAATGAGATATATTTTTGATATAATAGATTAAATACTTTTGAATGTTTCTTGAAAATATACAGATTATATAATAATGTATATTAACTTATAATAATTTACATTATTTCCTTTTCATTAAATTCATTTGTAACAATGGGTGGGGTGTTTCTTGCACGATATGCAGTAACTAATTATTTTACCAAGAAAATTTAAAAATTAATTAGAATATGTGTTAAAAAACAATGTAAAATTTAACCTAATATTCACTGAACTTTATTTTACTTATAACACTTATAGTACTTGTTATTTAGTTTATTTAGTGTAATAATAAAAAATCATACAAAAAAAAACAATGTGTGTTTCCTGTAAAGTACCTTTTCCATCAACCTTTCGCGCTCGGAGGCCAAATTATTAAATTTTATAATGATCTTGGCCCACAAGAGTGTGTCAAAAAATATTGTAGCCAGAATTTTTTTTTAAAAAATAGGAGGTTTGGCTTAGTAGACTACAACTGATTCTAAGGGAAGACATGGTTTTACAGATTTGTATATATATCGGTTTTCAGAAAATTTAAGAGAAGTCGAATTAAAATATTTTGAAATCCTTTTAAAAAACGAATCCATCTTTTCCCCCGAAAATTTTCGATTTTATGCATAGTTAGG
>BMAO01024271.1:0-99537 GCA_019973975.1 Trichonephila clavata
TATTAAATTTTTCTAATAGAATATTTGGTTTCACCTCTTTTTTTACTATCTAAACCTGCACAAATATTACCTAGCTGAATCGATAAAATCTATCTGAACGTGCTAATAACTTTAACGTGTTACGAAAGAGATTCTTAAATTACTCAAACGTATTAAAGCAATATCATTGCTGTAATTCTCGATCTTCTGCACACGCATGAAAGAGATGAATTTATTTGCAGAAATGATTAACAGCCATGTGAACCTGTTATTTTTCTATGCATTCTTTCTTTCATCGTGTAAGTGTTCTTATGTTTTAATTTTTTTTATTAGAAGTAAATCCTTTTTGTGAATCAAACATAAATCATGCACTTTTCTTTTACTTTTTAAAGTTCCCTTAACTACATTTAAATTGTATCCTTAAGTCATTATCAGTGCCTACTGCAACATGTGGCGTTATTTTTTCCGAAACGTACACATTCGAGTCCTGATGCCACAAATAATCACGGTTAGGGTTTGTGAAGCGATTATGATAGATCAAGGAATATGGGAGTGAAAAAAGGCTGAAAAATATTGATATAAATCATACTTAGTACTTTTTTTGTTCCTGTAACGGTGATCATTCAAAACTGGTTGTAAAATTGTTGAGGCTTTTGATATTTCTTAAAACCATCTCCAAGGTTACCAAAATATAGTCGTTTCTCATCTTGAAGAACATAGTCTTAAGTACTTACTTCAACTACTTGACGAGAAATTAAAACAATCAGCAACAGTTTTAGTCAGTAACGTCTTAAGAATTCTTGAGGCCCTGGGTCTCTATGCAAAAAGGTCTACTTTTAAGTGAATATCATACACGTTATCAAATACTCTTACGAACGGTAATCCGTTACAAATAAATGTGCGTGACTCGCAAGTTCACAAAACGACTCGATCAACTATCGCTTTTCGACTAAATGAATAATGGTGGTATGCCTGGACACTGACGACGGATATGACGTAACAATACTGTCTTACCACTGTTACCATTTGGCATATTGTTTGAAACTGCCTGTTTTTCGGAGAATATCCAGCAATAACACTTGACGATTAAAATTATTCAGATCATATTCTTATTGAAGCTGAGTCGAGAATGAGACGAGCATTTCTTTCGCACTCCCTCGATGCCCTAGGTCTGGGTCCGATTGGTCCATGCCGTAAAACGTCACTGGTTTTTGTCGGTTATGTAGTCGATTTGCTATTGAAAATTTAAAAAAGTACATTCTTATTTAAAAAATCGGGTATTTTTCCGTTTCGTGGCGCAAGCGATAAAGTCGCCAAAAATGATACAAACGGTGCCAAACGCTGATAACTTTTACCCCCACATTTTGAAAACAAGTCGCGGTCTTTTCGTATTAGTTGAGTCTTTTCCATAATAAATAAAAAATAGATGAAAACCAATCAGAACTTTAATCTATAACATTTTTTATGTAAATTTGATGTGTTGTCGCCAATAAAGCCCGCTTGGCGAGATTTGCGCCATCGAAATGGAAAAGTACTGAAAATTGTTACATGAAAAAGATGGTAAAATATTTAAAAGGTGTATTTTTGAAGGATTTATATCGCAATTTCTGTGGATACCTTTTTATTACAATAAGGGATATAGTGCTGCTAAATGTATGATTTATTACCTAATGAAGCACTTAGCAGGTATTTCATAATATTAATGAAGAAGTTTTATGAAAATAATTAAAAACATGTCGCAGAAGTTAGTGATGCAAGACAGAGAGAATACAATAGTATTACATAACGAAAATTCAAAATTAGCCGATACATTTTTCATAATCTATTTGTCAATTTTAGATATGTTATCAATCTTCTCATTTGCTTTTTTTTTAAAAAAAAAAGGTTTCACCAAAAAGAAATATAATTCTCAATTTCGAACATAGGATTGCATTTATCATGTGACTATCATGAATTTATCCCATTGTATTGGGGAGGGGGGGGGGAGAGAGGATCCCGTCAAGTAAAAATATTTAAATTTCCAATTTTCATGACGAGTTGTTTCTTTTCAAAAATAATGCCTAAAATTAAAATGTATTTAACAACAATATGTTTTAAAATGTACGTATTTTAAAGCATCAGTATTCTAATAAATAAAGTAGTTAATAAAAGGGGCAAAACAGCGTAAAAATAGAAAAACTTAAAAAGATTCGATATTCGAAATTTTGTTTTGTATTTGCTTTAAGGTTTGTTTTGCATTTACCTACGTTCGGAGACAAGTTTTCTAAAATGCCTTGCTGTTTGTGATTTTATGTTATTTTCTTGGTGCTTATGACTTAAATTTATGAAAAACAACAATCAGGAAATTATACGACAGTCAAAATTTACTAAAATGAGGTAATTTAGGTAAAATTTGATGAAAATTATACTGAATTTCAAAACACTCTACATGAAATTCAAAGTCATGTATTTAAATTATTTTTTGCACAGGAATAAAAACAATTAACAAAAATCTAAAATGTGTTTACAATTACCAAACAATTATGGCCATTGCACATTTTCTTTTAGGAAACTTTATTTAAGGGATGGTGTTTGTAACAATAAACTGTTAAAAATAAACTATTGTTGTTAGTGCTAAATCTCTAGTTCATTGCTCTTGTCATATTTTAAATAATATCTATACAAAATATGAAAGAAATACATTCATAAATTTTTGAGATCAGGTTTTAAGTAACATAACTTTGACAAAAAAATACAATTTTCATAAGGAACTTTTAAAGTTTCGATTCTTATTTTACTAAAACATAGCTTAATATCAGATATTTAAAATTCACCACTTTTATAGCAAAGATCTTTCTCATTCTCTATCTCAAATTTTTTTCTTTCTGGCTGCTTGATTTTTTTCTACTCAAAATGGCAAAGATAATAATATTTTTGAATTTTCGTTAAACGTTGATTCAGACACGTAGCCAGATTCTTTAAATTGTGTTTCAATGAATATAAAATCATATCTATATAATATAATGCCTTTGCAAGAACAGGTGTCTAAAAATTCAATAATAATAATGATAACCAAAAGTACTAAATTTGTATATATAATCATAGTGAATGCTAGAAATAAATTAGGAAATCTATTCTTCTTATTTTCTTTTGTTTTTTTGGTTATATTCTGTTGTAGAGAGCGTCAATATTTGAACTTTGCAATCCATCATTTTTACAAAAGAAAAACAAAGCGTTGCTTAGAAACGGTCAGCATTGGGAAATTCATTCCCACAGTCATCTGAATAGATAACTGCAGTGAATGATCAACAGATCGATGAGAGAGAAATCCCCAACCAGACATTTACATCATAATATACTGCGAGTTCTGTGTAAAAAATATGAGTCTCCAAGGGGAGGGAACCCTTTTGTACTAATTACATTGAAGATTAGGTTTTCTGTTTCCTATCCATTCATTAACTTTTATCTTTAATGTAATTAATTTCAACACAGAAACTTTAATTAAACATATTCCAAACATTAATTACTTCACTAAGCTTATTTTAAATTCAAATGAAATACCGCAAATACCCATGTAAAAGACGAGAATTTTCGGAACTTTTTTTTAAAAATGAAAGTAGAGGATCTACTGATACAGGGGAAAAAAGTGGTTTAAGAAAAACATTTTCCCTGAAGCAATTTTAATCTTAACTTTTTGAGTGTTTTGAATTGGATTTTTAATCTAAAAGGAGAAAAAGTGTCACAAATTCCTTAAAATCAGGGTCATATCCCGAGTTTCCTGATAATTCGTAAAATTCAGTGCCGGTTTATCTATTGGGCGCTTGGGGCGGGCGCCCAGGAGCCCGGGGCCTGGATAAGCTGGACTTACACATGTTTTCTTGTTATAAATTTAATCCGCCGGTGCCAAGGGCACCTGCAGATCTTCTGCGCCCAGAGCCCAAAATGAGCTTAAATCGGCACTGGTGAAATCTACGTTTCATCATTAGGATGTCTACTTGTACTATACGGTCAACATGCAATCAGGACCTATAAGGCACGAAACATTGTTGGGTGATCATGTGCCGTATACGAATTTTTTCCCCACTCATTTTCCAAAAGAAAGTGGCGCAGATAGTATAAGTAACATATTTTGTAGAAGGTAAAACAAATGAATAGGGGGGGGGGATATGTGTGCACGCGTAAGCTTCAGATAGGGTTGTTAGAAATAAAACTATTGTCGTTGGCGTTTTATTTAGCCATTTGATTCGAATATATTCCACCCGGTTTAACCGTTGAACAACATTTTCTTCCTCAAAATAACATTTTTAAAAATTACAGGAGCTTTTTTAAAAATTTGTCTTATATACGGGTTTCGAATTTTGGGTAAGTTTTTGAAGAAAAAACACACTCTAACCAAGTACATGGATCGGCTTATATTCGGATATATACAGTAGATCAGTAGCGTGACGTACAACCCCGCAACTGGGGGGGGGGGCAAGATTCTAAAGAACCCAAAGCCTGACTGACACCAAGTAAGTACCCTTTGTGGTCCGATTTGGGGCCCAAAATCTGACTTTGCAGGGGCAATAATATTATCCGTTACGTCATTGTGGTAGTTAGGATAAATAATGGATAGTAAAAAAAGTTTGATCACTAGAACAGTAGCGTAACGTACACCCCCGCATTGCGGAGGGGGGCAGGGTTCTAGGAGGCCCAAAGCATGACTGCCACCCTTTGTAAAATCCTACTTGGGAAGGGGGGGGGGTCCAAAACTTGACTTTCAGGGGGGGGGGCAAATGTTTTCCGTTACGCCACTGCACTAGAAGGAATTGTTTTAAATCTGTTTTAGAATTATATTGTGTGCGTTAGAACACATCCAGATAAATAAGCATGATAATAAGGCATCTGGAAACATATTAGTTAAACTGTTGCTGTAATTATTAAGGAATATTACTTTGTTCAAATAAGTAATAAATAAAAATAGACCATTGAATATAAGGTTTCTATCCATAAAATCAAATTTTTTTCTAAAGAGTGCCTTTGATTGAGCAATATGCCACAAACAACCATAAAGGAATAAGTTCACCATTTTTACCGATAATTTTTCTCTGTCAGTAGTATGGATAACAGAAACAACCATATTTATATTTTGTCATTATTCTACAAATAAAAAAAAATTTAAAACACAATAGTTAAAATGAATGTAAAATGTACATTTTTTTATTTAATGCATTTTAGTAACTCAAAATTTTAATTAGCATCAAATTCATTTTAATTAGTCAAAAGATCATTCTTTGTGGGAGAGGAGGAAATGCGTAACAAACCCCAAAGTGTAAATTGATTCCTTATATGTAGGGAAAAAAAATCCTTCGAATCATGACAAAAATTCTATTTCGTCCCTTTTTTGAAATCTTTAGAAAATAAATAAAATCTATTGTGTACATAAAGTAATTGAGACATTTAAGTGACATTTGGCATTGAAGATCGAAGAGTGCATCTTTTTTCAAAGAGCTGTAACTTTTCTTATATGTTTTAGATTTTTGCAAATCTTAAGATATAAATTAAATTTCCAACAGAATGGAACACATTTAAATTAAATGAATCCAGTGAGTGAAATTCAAATAGGATGTGTTTTTCCTAGGCGTACGTATATATGATTGGAGAATGTTTTTTTTCCTCCCTAATGAGGCTGCGCATTAGTCTTTTAACCTTTGCAGACCTAGTACATTCCATGGAAGCTGGTTTCACTTTTTAGTGCGACACCATATAGATGGAACGCCAATCACCGTTTTGTTATTTTGACGCCCAGTTTCTTCATCAGAGGGAGGCACCTGAGCTCTGATGATGCAAACCTGTTCTAGGGTTTAATTTTGCCGATAGCACCCAAGCCAAACAGACACTCTAAGAATCTTTCTAAGGGATCTAGGACTAGGATCTTTTACATGCCGTATAATCATACGACATGGCCGTTTCCAATTTTCTGCATCATGAAAATCCACCGACTTGGGCCGGGGTCGAACCCGCAACCTTAGGTGCAGAAGGCCAGCGACAAACCAAACAACCATGCCACCCAGCCGGCTGATTGGAGAATGTACATATCACCTTTTAATTGTTAATGAAGTCAAGAAATGGGGAATAAACCTTTGTATAAAAAAAATTTTTATTTGAAAATTTTTCAAAGTAGTTTCATTACATAATGCGCATTTCGTGATAAAAACATCTGTTCATTGATTTAATTTTTGAAGTCTCCTATATGGTTGTGTAGCTTAAAGGTTATGTATTTTTGCTTAATTTCAAAACTTATTTAGTAGCTTCTGTAAATGTATAAAATATCATTTGAAAATCAGAACGTTGACGGATTGATTATTAGTAGATTAGTAGGTGCATCTAGATACGAATTTGCAATGAGGTGTTACGAAAAAAAATTCTTTAAAACTTTTGTTAAAAGTTGGTTAATAGTATAAAAAAGGCTGTTTAATAAACAGCCTTTTAATAGCTTCTGTAAAAGTCAAACCATGAGGAAGTTTTTAAGGACATCCCACACTTTTTAAAATAAATGGATCCTATCGAATTGAATTGTATGTGACATTTTATTAGAAGTCAAAGATTTTTTTCACGTCATTTTCTCGCTCCTTTTAGCCAATGAGAATAAAACTGAAACGCGAGTATATATTTTGAGAAATCCTGGGAATATATTCTCACAGAAAGCAACACTGACATGACATGACTTTTGATTGAAAACTGTTAACACTAAATTGATGCAATTTTCGAGAAGGCTTGTCAAGTGTCTAAGTGACATTTCAGAAAATTGTCTGGCAGTTGTAATTTTCATTCCAATGACAGTTTTGTCCTTGTTCTGCAATTGTCGAATCGTTATTGGAAAGAGGAGTGGATAAATCAATTTTGCATTTATCATTTTAGTATTTGACGATAAAATAAGTTAAAAATTTTTTCTAGGCTCCAACATACATAGTCGGACACAATGATATGGATAGTTTCTAATTATTCATAATTGCTTAAAATATCCTTCTTATTCGTTAGTAATGCCGAATTAAAATCCAATGCTTAGTAAATTAATTTAGATACCTTGTCTAATTCATTCTGAAGTCAAAATAAACAATACTTTAATAAAAATTAACGATTAAGTTTTAAATGCATTACTCATTTTATTTTCATTTTTTTTTTGTAATATATTTCCTTGGTCCAGGTCCGCGTTATTCAATTTCAAAGGGAAAAAAATCTAACTTTCCTTCTATTATTTTATTTACAACCAAATCAAGTAACATTTAGAATAACTTTTATAACAAACTTAAAATCAGACGATAACGTTAAATAGCAGAATAAACTTTAATCGTTATAAAAATTATTATTGCCACAGTGCCAACGAAATAATTATAAATAAATTTTTCTTAATTGATTGTTTAAATCTGTGGCACGAGTTCCCACAACCTCCAATATATGTGTAGATGTTATTTTACATAATTATTTTCCGTGCTCTTCAAGATTTTTTCTTTGTTCTTTAATTTATATGACATTTTAAAACAACTCAACTTGTTCATAAAATTTTTATGACGACTTTCTGTAAAATATATTCCTTTTGTTTATCTCTTATTATGTACAGTGAAATAATTGGAAAAAAATTCAATATAAAAAGAAATAAAGTGTAAACAAGAATAATTCTTGCATGGAACACTTGAGAGCGAAGTAAATAAACCTTGAATAAAGAAAAGCATTGAAAGCCTTTGTGTAATTTAATCGTATTCTAGTATTACGTGTAATAACTACAACAAGCATGAATGACAAATATATTTTCAAGGCCATCCCTCTCACTGTGTCATTAGTTGCACGCTTTTTTGCATGTATCATGACCACATTGTTTGTGTTATTCTCTGTGACAGAAACGACAAAAAAGACGTATCGGGGAGAAAATTAGTCGAGTGCGAAAAAAAATAAGGCTATAATCTGTCTATTGTTGAAAATTAATGTTCGATCATACGGGCTTTGACACTTTTCAGCTGCTATATCATATCCATCTTTCAGGCAGTGATTGTTCGTGAAAGTTTATATTAAGAAAAGAGTAGGTTGATTAAATAATGATGAATAATTGACAATGACCTACCGTTGACATTGAATTTTTATTGGCCTACTTTGAAGGTTTCAGATTAAAAAAATATTAATTTGTTGGGGAAAAGGGAAAATTCTAAAGACATTATTCAATTTTATATGTCAATCTATCACGTTAATTAATTGATTTTTCCTTTATAAGGGCTTCATCTTGAATGTTTCACCAGCCAACTAATTAAATAACCAAGCTATTGATATATCATTAAATTCTGAAGATTTATCGTTTTCGATGATAAAAGATATCTTAATAGATGTAGGTCTGCAAAAGTAATCCATTAAAGAATTTGATGAATTATGAAAAATATGGAGAAAATAGAATTTTCAAAAGTTAGCTTACCATTATTATTTTAACTTATTTTAGTCATAAGAATTGTTTCTGAAATTTTTGAATCTAGATTTAAGTAAGCATTGAGTTCGAGCACATTGGCTTCAGAGGCTTAATTCAGACTCAAAAGGCAAAATAGAAAATTTAGCAAGTAGATTTTACAACATGAAATTTTTGAGAACTTAAGTATAGATTTATAACCTAGGTTTTTAAAATGTTGAACAATTATTGCATTATTTAACTCTTAACATACCTGCTGGTATTTTTTATTACGCAATACTAGGGGGAGTATCCCCTGTCCCCCTAACGGTGAACCAACCACCATTTTACAAATTATACAATTGTTCATACTCATTTGCTCAAATTGCAAAACTAATTTACATGTATTATGTAGTTCAATTTGTAACCATAATATTGAATAGGACTTCCTCTTACTTTTTTATTATTGTTCTCGTGCGTGAGATAAATAAATTTATTACATCATCACGAAAACTTTTTTTATGTAAACAATACAAATTGAACTCTTGGCTTCATAATTTACTCGTTAATTTCTGTGTAATTGTTGATGCTCGTGTATTTATTAATGATTTCTGCTGCTACCGATAGATTTGATATTTCTGACGTAATTTAAATAAAATTGTTTAATATAGTTCCAAAATATATCGAATAATATTTACAATTAGAAGAAAGATGAGGATAAAAAATTATTCCCCCCCCCCATCTAATGTTTTTAAGTTTAAATACCAATAAGGAGCAATTTTAATACGAAATAATCTAATCTTTATCAAATTAAACTATTTTTAAACTACCACAGAAATTGAAATTAAACCAGTATTTTTTGGCAAATTATTTTGGAAAGCAATTGCTTTCGATATTTGATTCGAATTGATTTCGATTTCTTTCTAAATTTTTCAGCATTCGTACCTTTTAAGTGTAATGGCAAGGAACTTTATCTGAGTAGAAAAGCAATGCGTCTATCAACAGATATTTTATAAATTTCTTGTGATCCATAACTCTTGTTCTTTGTCAATGCTTGATTAATAAAATGGAGTCGAAGTTTTGATTTTTTTTATAAGATGATAAATATTTCCATTAAGTGAATTATTGAAGGGTTTCTTTCATAGAATAATACCTCTAAAGTGAATTCCAACATACTTCTTGAGTATGCTTGTTTCAAACAAGGGCAAGTTCGTAGCAAGCTCGAATTTCAGTATTTTTTGCGTAATTCTTTAACCATCTTAGTACAAAAATGAATGGAAAATCTTGTTTTTTTCCTTTGTTTATTTAATTCTACGAGGAGAGTGCAAATTGTCTAAGTTAGAAAGTTATTAAGCTTTCAAGGTCTTTTTATAAGATTTAATCCACTTGAAATATTTAAGTTCAGAAAAGAATAAAAGAGGACGTTTTGAATGTTTATTTATCTCTTGCATACTTAAAGTTCCAATTTATAAAAGCAGTAGTTATATTGAATTGATTATATACTTTAAAAAAGTGTTATAAATATCTTAAATATTTTTTTCTCGAAATTGGGTTTCAGAGAAATAACACTTCTGCAACTTAGACACTATTGTTTGGGAATTTTATTTTCCAATTATGCTTATTCTTTATAACATGTAAGATAAAAAAATTATTTATAGAGGAATTTTTTTTAACAAAATTACTTCTGAAATGTACCAAAACTGATAGGTTTCCCGGGAAAATGTTGAGAGTACTTATTTTAAATGTTTCAAATCTTGAGGATTCTCTCTAAAATTCTCAAATTAATTTCAAAACCGGAAAAACTTTACAATTCAAATATTTTTAATTCAAATATTTTCATTTGCAGAATATGTTTGGTTACAAAACACTTTGAAGAAAATGAAGAAAATTAAATTTGAGTTACTATTGGTAAATTTCAAAATACATAGAGAACTGCTTTACATAGCCCTATTTTATTATATATGAAATGAATGGCTATCATATGATCTAAAATTTAAGGATTGATAAAAACTAGTTTAAATTCGAAAAACAACGCATTTATAATCCACGTAGAGTAAATCCTCCATTATTTCTTCAATGTTATTTTTATAACAGGTTTATGGTTCTTAAATTATACTACATCTTGAAATTACATACAAAAAAACTTTTAATGCAATTTAATTTTATTTCTAAATATTTTATGTTTTTATCCCGAAGAAGGTAGATTTATTTGAAATTTTTTTTTCGATTTTCCCCCATATAAAATGAATTGATTTAAAAGCTACTCATACGGAAATTGACATGAAAATATACTAAAGTGTATTTTTACGTTACTTCAAAAATTTTCGTAAAAATCAAAATTGGTTAAAGTATTAAAAAGCGGAAATATGTATTTGAAGCGTCAGGAAACATTTGAAGCATTTAGGTTATTAAAAAAAAATGTACGACTTATAAATTACTTTTTAGCCCCTTAACTGGTTTGCTCATACACCGTACGGGCTACCGAAAGCTGTGCACAACTGGTTTGCCTGTACGCTGTACGGGCATTGATATATTTTCTTCTTTCTATCTTTGATTCGCACATATTTTTAATTCTTATAGTGAGATTATTATTGATTGGAGATGTGTGGTTTGTCTATAGTACTGAAATACTTCTCATCCGGGATTTTCTTTGTGGTGAAGGCAAGAATTTTTCATTAAAGGCAGGAATTTAAATTTTTGAAAATATTCGATAAAAAGAGGAATTGGCTAAATAATATGCAATTTTGTTGCTTGAGAAGAAATGAAAGTGGAGAGGTAATCTAAAAAAAAAGCTCATATTATCTCTGTCCCCATTGCAATATAAAACAACTGAATATTAATTCATGCTTTAAATTGTGTGTGTGCATATGCATATACACACACACATACATATACAATATACATATACATAGTGTACATACTCACAATATCCTCAACCGTTTGAAAAAGAGGTATAAGCATGAAATTTTTTTGTAAGTATGAGAGAAATGCTTTTAAGGGGTATATGAAACATTCATAGCATGTGCAGATTAAACTTATAAAAAGCAAACATTTAGGGTATATATTTTGAATTCCACAATTATAAAATAAAGAGTAGAGTGAAAACTTAAAATTGAAAATTAAAATAAAATTCTTCCATTTTTGCTTTTTAAGCCTTGTGCTTAGTTATATCCAATAAAAAAAAATTAGTCTTTTTTAGGATCACATTTTAGGCAAAAAATTGATCGAATTCGGGGTTAATATTATGAAATTAAGAGTTGCTGTAATAAAACATCAAAACTGATTATTTTGTGAATTCCGTTTACTTTTCAGGAATAAAATATAAATTTATTTTAAATCGAAATATTTTTTAAAAAATACTTAAGCGCATTAAAATTGAAAAATATTTATCTAAGTCATGAAATTTTGAAGTTATAAAACTTACTTCGAATGAAAAATTTCGAAATTTGGAATATTTTCCATGAAATTTCCATAAAATCATTATTTATATATTAAATTAAAACTGGCATAGCAGACACATTCAACGTTAATAAGCGCTAAGTAAACAGCAATTTACTTCATTAAGCTCATGCATCACTGGATAAAAAGAACTATTAGCATTAATGAAAATAAATGGAATATTAAGTGATGCAAGCAATAAATCATTTTGTTGGTCATTATCAGTTTTATCGGGATTTGGTAATACAGGAAATGTATCGCAATCCAGAAATATTTAGAAAAAAAATCATTCACTAATAAATGCTTTAATTTGATGTAGAAAAATCATAGTTTTGTTTTGTTTAAAAATGTTAAATCGATAAAAGTTTTTTTTAAATCTGAATCAATTGGTTTTTGAAGTGAAGACAATAAATTGCATTCAAGGCCTAGAAAATTAGTATCACTTTTCTTATGTATCTATGACGTAGGAAGGATTTTCTTTGGGGTAGACAGAGGTCCACATTTTTATTTCTTTTACCAAACGATTTTATTTGGGGATAGGGGGTGTGGAGTCCGGGATTCGTGTACTTTAATTTACTCCTTCGTTACTGATATATAATCCATCAATCAACTATGACTTGAATGAGTATCTTTTAGAAACTTTCTTTTTGGGATTAAAAAAGATTTCACATTTTTGTTCTGAAATGTTAAACAATGCTTTAATTAGACCAGTTTTGTTGAACCATCCCCCTATACACTCATTTAAAAATACAATCTTCAATTTCTCTGAGTTTTAATTAAGAAAATTCCAATATTTTCTTTCGAAACTGAGGAGGTATAATTTTTTTTAAGTTACTGTAGTTTGTAAACATTGGTATTTAAAATTAAACTAAACTCAGTGGCTCAACAGCCCATTTAGAATTGAACAATTTTAAAGCTATTTTTAATGTAATTCGAGTTTTTTTAGCAGCAAGAAAATCGGAAATTCCATGTTTAGTGGCTATTTTACTCAATTTTTTTGTAGAAACTAAATCTATTTTCCCAGGTTGATTTCAAAATTCTTGTAACCAACCGTGAAAAAATATCAGTTCAAGTGTTCGAAATTCCCTTTAGATATTTGAATTCGGTGCAATTTCGCTATCTTTCGATACGACATTGAAACCGTTGCAAAAAATGCATTTTTTTTTTTGTGAAAAATTTCTATTTTTCGCGAGAAAAACGATCGCGACAGAGATAGCAAAACATATGACAGGTGAAAAAATTGTATCAAAACGTAAACAATGATGAGAAAATGTTTATTTTTTGCTATCGGGTGAATGTCAACATCGCAGTCACTGAAGTTTCGTATCAGCATTTGACATGACATCCTGAGATAATTTAAAACGCTTAGAATCGGAATCAGGAGATTTTTGAATAACATCATCCTTAAACTTGATAACATTTCCAAAACTGTAATTTTGTATTGCAGTAGTTCGTTTTTTTTAAATTCCGGAAAGTTTTTATAATAATAAATAATAGGTGGCATCCGAAATATTTCACATTGCTTTTTATATAATTAACGAAAAACCCTAATTATAAACACATAAAGAAAACTTTCTTATATTTTCAACTGGATTTCTCAGTCCTATATCCCTTAAGCGGCTACCCTCTTTTGGTTAGTCAGGAAGTTTTCAACCCAAAAGTATCCAAGTGGCTTTAGGGATGTCTTAAGAATTCTTGGAGCTGTGGGACCCTATGCAAAAGTAGCCCTACCTGTGATCATTAAAAGTACAGTATATAGCATACGTTGTCCAATACTTGTATAAACGGTAATCCGAAACAACTAGGCACAAACTTAACTCAAACCTAAGCACAAGCTTGCTCGATCAACTGCCACTGCCTTTTGATTAAACGAGTAATGATGGTGGTAGGCATGGGCCTAGATATGGAAGACGGTAATCACATCATGATGCAGTCTTACCACTGTCGCCAATTGACATGTAGTTTGAAATTTTCAGTATTTCGTAGAACATGGGAGCACTGAAATTATTCGTATTTTGATCTAGATTACTAAGTTAAGAACTACTTCCACCGAAGCTTATATATATATATACACCTTAAGACTTCCCTGAATATTCTATCTAGTTTCCAAGGCATTTTATTGTTTTGTGACTCCAGGGCTGAGTTACTACATTTCTGCATCCTAGGATAAAGGAATAGTTCTTTTCTTCTTATCCTCCGTAAAAAAATTAAAAAACTTGAATGTAAAATATTTAATTGGCTTTTTCTTCTTCGCACTTTATCGATTACTACTCTCCCGGACTCTGGCTTGGGTTGTTAACCTTATAAAAAATCTGACCATGAGTGAGCAATACCATGATGTCCTCGAGATCTTTTATTTTTTCCGATACTGTTCCTGACCAATAGTTATGCTTTTGTAACAATTTTTATGTGATTACTAGTAAATCATTAGTGTTTAGCACAGCTTGTTTAAATACAGTCCTTGCACAAATAGGGGAAAAAATAACCTACTGATCAATTAAAGTCTCATAAGTTGCAGTGAAAAAAATACGGAGAAGGTGTGAAGTGAATTAAGAATTTAAAACCACAACCGCATCGGTACATTTCTGAAGAACACGTTTAGAGCGCGCGTGCTTAAAACTAGCCATTACTCCCCCGCTTACCTGGATATTTCAAGATGTTATATAATAATACATTGTTTTTTAAGTTATTATCCAAGCCCTAACATTTAGCTTTCGATTACATTGAAAAACATTATTATAGTACATTATTTACATGAAACTCCCGTAACTCCCTACATCCCTCGGAGTTGATTCCCGCAAAACCTATTTTAGCGGATCTGTACTCAACAAAAGAAATCTGTAGGTATAATAGTTCGGAAAAGAGAATTTTTATTTATAATGCCCCTGCAACTCCCTTGGGAGTCGATTTTCGTAAAATCCATTCTTATATCAGATCTCTACTCAACAAAAGAAACATGCATGCCAAGTTTCATGCCTGTTGATGTAATAGCTCAAAAAGGGAAATTTTTTATCTATAACACCTCTGCAACCCTCTTGGACGCCAATTTTCGCAAAATCTAATCTTAGCGAATCTCTACTGAACAAAAGAAACATGCCAGCCAAATTTCTTGTCTGTAAGTTTAATAGTTCCGAAGATCTTGTGAAGAGTGTGTGAGACAATTTTCTCCTGTACACATAGATTGATTGCGAAACACTATGTATACTAATTTAAATTTTAATAAATTTCTTAATAAAATTTTTTTCATGTACCATGTTTTTATAAACATTTTCAAGCATTGTCATTCAATTCTGAGCTATAATTCAAATTTCAAGTCTCTAGCTCATCGGGAAGTTAGTTTAAAATCAATAACAAAATTCCACCCGGATAGACATACAAGAAATCGAGTTAATAAAAACATGGTAACCTGAGGGCCCCTCTTTGACCCCAGAGCCACGAAATTGAAAATGTAGACGCAGCTCGACCCGTGCTATCAACAGGTGGTCTTTGTTCGTGTAAGTTTCGGAGTTACGGGTATCCTGTCGAAATCGGGCCCGGGATCGAGACTAGAACTATTTTTTCACATTTTCATGCATTGTCATCCACTTCTGAGCTATGGTCAAAATTTTAAGTCTCTAGCTCATGGGGAAGCTAGTTTAAAATCAAACATAAAATTCCACCCGGACAGAAAGACAAGAATGCGAGTTAATAAAAACATGGTAAAAATTTACTTAAATTCATTAAAATTTGCTCTTTTTTATGTTTTTTTTTAAATTACAAGACAGCTTGAGAAAATTAGCATATTATACATCACATCAGAATCATGATAATATGCATGTGTTCGCATTTCGTGAAAGCATTATCTGATAAGCAAAAAGTTTTGATTGTATTATTAACGATTTGTTTAAAGATGCCTGTAGGTAGAGAGTTGTATGAATGTGAATTGAGATTAATTTTATATTATATCGATGCTGGCAAATCTGAGAAAGCGAAATAGCTAGGCTAATGAAGGGTTCTTAAACTGCCATTTCCAACGTCACAATTAAAAAAGATGATTTAAACAAAATGAAATGACCTGGAAGAAAAAAAAATTTGACAGCTTTTGACGATCGACCAACGTTTTGATTGTCAACTGAAAAAGGTCTTTCGACTCGTGAAATTTCGAAACGCTTGAGCAAAACAATTCACATGTCACAGTTTCAAACAGTCTCCAATCAAATACTAGTATACAGCTTATGAAAGTGGAGGAAAAACTGCATTATTATTGAAAAATCCAACAGAAAGACTTAAATGAACCTGAAAATGCCGTGTCATGGGACGACGAGTGAAAACAAACTATATTTTTGATGAAAGGATATTTAACTTGACATTCGCAATGGCTACAAGCAACTGTTGGTGTGACTTGAAGAAAGATCCAAAAGAACACTTCAGTCACAATCATTAGTCATGATGGATTGTGTGAAAATTACAACCAACTTCTGGATGTATACCGCCTGCACTATTATCAAGTCATGCTATATGATCATCTAATAGCGTTTGGTACTTTATTCGGTAGTACTTACTGGTACATTTTTCCGAACATCTAAATCCACTAAGAATGGTTTTAATGTTTCATCAGGGCCAAGTTAAATCTCATGGGCAACCCTTTAGGCACATTATGTCGCAATATTAATGCTATCAATAAACAGTTTTTATCTGGCAGTAAACTAGAAGTAAAGAGGAGAGAGAGTCATTGTAGAAGAATGGCACAATATTTCTGAAATTTTTTAAACCACCTTATCATTTTATCGATAAATAGAGTGTTAAAGGTTATCCAAAAATAGAGAACCATTGATTTTTATACTTTTTGATTTAGGGGACAAGTGATCTTATAGTTTTAAATAACAATGTATTTTTCGTTTATTTCTAACACTTTTGTAAGCAATCACTTTTTGTATGGTTCAAAATTATTAAAAGCTAATATAATGAATATGTTTTGATATATGTGCTACATATTTAAATTATAATTAAATTGATGTTATGTATTCTTAAGACTGTATTGCATTTTCGCCAAATTTGATTTATTTTTAAAATTTATAGTTTGTTCTGTTTAATTTAACTGCCTTAAGTATTTATAATTATATAAATAAATGGATTATTTACGCATAAAATAGGCTTAAAGAACCGAAAACTAATTTTCATGCATCCATTTTTCATTTGAATTCACTTTTTATTGAATATTTGAATTAAATTACGAAAGTGTCGATTATTCAGCTATTTTTTTCAACTATATAGGACATTTTTAAAGGTTCGATTTCGTTTTCCTTTTTTTCTTTTCCTTTCAAAAAATTATCACATTTTTGCAATGTTAAACAATTTTTAAAATTTTAAAACTGTGGAAAGTGTTTTATATACCTTAATTTAATTTTAAAATATTTATTCCAAAACACTTTAAGAATAATGATTTTATACAGTGCTTAGATGTTATGGCGCTTGTTTTACATTCGCTTCCGATGCAAAATTCTGTTGTAAATTTTTGTGTTAATTTAATATCAATTTATTTAAAAGACATATATTTTATATAAGTAAAGTTTCATTTCTCCCACGATCCAACAACAATAGTATTTAATTTTATTATTTTTTAATCTTTGTCATCACTTTTTTATCTTATAACTTTTTCCATAATTCCCATGATCAAATCAACCGACAAAGATAAATTGCTGTTGTAATCTGAGCCAACAAAATACAGAATTAATAAAATATTTGTTTTGTGTCTAGTTTTTCCCACTAAACCGTGTCAAGTGTACCCGCTTCAAATTAATCTTTTTGCGCGAACCACATCTGTTCCGTGATATTGATGCCTAGTGCAACCACCATTGAAAGGATTGCATGCTGTGTTTTCTCATAGAGATACGATGAGGAATATCATTGATTAAGTACAACATACGGGTCATGTACAGAATCTTAGATATGAAGCGGTAACCTAGATTCTTTCGCCCTCTTTCACAAACTTTGATCTGTACTATCTATCAAACATGCAAGGTGCAGGTGAAGGAAAAATCTGATAAGAAAAATACATTTTTAGAATATCGTGTTTAATATTGACTTAGTTAAGATACCATGCTTTTTTTACGAACACCGCTTTAATTTTGTTATAAGAGATGCCTGTTTAAATGCTTTAGTTTTAACTAGTCTTTTTTCTTGAAGAATCTAATTCGTTTTACTTGGTCATTTATATAGTAGAACTCTTATGTTCCTTTTTTGAACTGTTATTTTCAACATTGGTGTTAAAAATAGAATTTGTAAATTAAGTTAAATGTTTCATAAAGTATTTAACAAAATGGAAAACTAATGTTGCCAAGGGTGGCTGTGAGGGTAGAGAACAAAAATTTGTAAGCACACATATCCATTCCCGTACTTCGTTCTTTTGAACACTTTTGTGTATGCAGTAGCGTAACGGATAACATTTGGGCTCACCTGCAAATTCAGGTTTTGGGCCCCCAAGTTGGATTTTCAAAGGGTAGGTACTTGGCGGTAGTCAGGCTTTGGGCCCCTCCCTTGATGTTTACATGATGGTATAAAGTCAGGGACGTCTTAAGGCCTGGGTCAACTGGGCCCAGGGCCTCGTTTCGTTCTCCACTATGTCATATAGTACGGTCATGATGCTGGTAATTTAAATGGTCAAAGATTATTCCCGTACATATTCTGCTAAAAACATAGAATTTCAAGCTGCATGTCAACTGCCAAAAGTGCTAAGATCGTATAATTATGTGGTGACCATTGTCCATGTCAAGACCTAGGCCTAATATCATGAACAATCATTCAACTCATTTTGTCAATATGTGGCCATCGGTCAAGCAAGTTTGTGCCTAGGTTTTTGAGATTGTGAGTCGTGTATATTTATTAGTTTCAAATTACTATTTGACAATGCGTGCTATATAATGTCTACTTTTAAAGATCTCAGGTAGGGCCTACTGTTGCATAGGGGCCTATGAACTCAAAAAATTTTAAGATTTCTCTTGGCCCAGGACATCAAAGAGTCTTAAGACGTCCCTGTATAAGGTGATGAATCATCGGGAAACTTGAGGCAGGACAGGCCTAATTGCAAATTGCTGGAAACTTTGATGCAACTTCCAGCGTTGTGTGTAACATGTGGAGATAGTTAAATGAAACCTGATCCTTCAAGAGAAGTTCTAGGTAAAACAGTCCAAAAAGCCACAACGACGAATGAAAATCGATTTTTGTCCATTACATCAAGATATAACATAAATGTGAATCCTCTCAGCTGCTTTGTGAAAACTACGTGGCCACCAGAACTTAAATTTAAAGGGTTACTGTTTAGAGAGTTATGTTTGTTAGAAGACTTGCTGCTTATGTCCTGCTCATTTCAGCTCAAAGAAGAGCCCGTTTAGCATAGTTCAGAGAGTTTAGATTTGAAGCGGGGATTAATGGGGGAGATCTTTCTATTCACTGATGTCTCTCGATTCAGCCTAACAATTATTATTTCTTAACGTATCTTTGTCTGAAGTGATCAGTTTCCTCTATATGTCCTCTGACATCCAAGAAGTGACCATATGGCAGCAAAAGTTGATGATCTGTACAGGCACCATGGATGAACATACAGATCTTCATGGCTTTGTTAAATACTGTGTAGCTACTATGAGATGTAGGAACAAAATCTTGGAGCCTTATGTTCGCCTTTTCAAGGCTGTAGTTTCCTCGATTTCAGTTTTATGATTGATATCTTTTGTTCACATAGGGATCATTTGGCCCAGTTATTTCTGGAAAATGAGTATATTCATCCGCATATTTGGAATGTTCTTAGAAAGGGTTCTATTGCAACTCCTTCCCTTTCATAGAGCTATTAGAAAACAATCCAAGTTGCTGGAGGAGGGGAGAAGACAGCTTTAGGTTCTCGTGAAGTGTCCTCCATACACCTCGATTTTACATTTTGTTTTAGCTATAAAAGGCGATAATACTGTTAATTAAATCATTTCATGTTCCTTCTTGGATATATCTTTTAACATAATGATAATTCTATCCCATGGTTGAGAAGCCATATATACGATCAAAATGCATCTTTACTTCTATATGGTATTTTTTGTGTATGTGAGTACGTGTGTTATATCAACGTTTGTACATAATTTTATTAAAATTTGTCCAGTACTTTTGGAGATAAACCACCAAAAGTAAAAACTATCTTAGTTTAGAGCATCACCATAAATAAAATATTGTACTACTGTCATTTGAGTAATATAACAAACGCGTTTAACTATTTCTGTGAAATATCCATTAATTTTATGTAGCCAATTTTGTCGCATTGTGTATATTGATCCCAAATTATGCCCCCATTTCATTATCTAGACAAGGAAAGAATCCCTTGACTATTTATCAAGGGATATAAGTCATAAAATAATTGAATTTATTATTTTTTGTAATCTATTTTTTTTCTAAAAAAATTATCTAACAGTCAAATTATTAAAATCGAACTATTTTTCAAGCAATCTATTCTTTGGTTAAAGTATTTGGTGTTTCACGATATTTCCATTAAATTACATTCGCTTTTCTTAAAGTTACTTATATTGGAAAGACTCCATGGGTTTGAAATTTCAATTGAAAATCTGGAGGTCTTAAAATTTTATTATTTGTTGCATGATAAAAAACCCTTCATATGATTTGATAATTTATGCAAAAGTATTCGTATTAAATATTTATAAGTGTTCTTTTAAATTTGCATAGAAAATTTCATTTTTTCATTCTCTATTGATTCCACTTTATAAAACTATGTTTTACATTCTATATTTTATGCTTAAATATGATTGTAGGTTTTATGAAAATAATATATATATAACTTTAAATCACAAAAAGCAATATGGATAGCATGAAAAGGTGAAACTTCTTTAAAATAAGTTATGAATAGTTTTCCAAAGTTAATCTTAATTGTATTTCAAGAAAATCCAACAAATATGTTAAGTTTTAGCATTCTGAATCTCGTTCCTTTAAGAATGTACATATTGTAATCGTATTTATATTGTTATATCTTTCATAAACCGTATCTAAATCTTCTGTTTAATATGTAAAACTAAACAAGGATAAAAATGGGTTTTTTCCCAATTGGGGTTAGACAATAAAATCAATTGCCTTTAAAAAAACTTTAAAGTATTTAAGTAAAGTTTTAAGAATATGCAGGGTCGGTTTTTTAAAATTTACTATAAAATGACAGTTAAAACCTATTACACAATTTTTAGTATTTCTCTGTTTCATCAAATTACCACCGTTTTCAAACTTGTAATAATGATTACAAAAATATTGAAAAATTGAATGATAGTATTAATTAGTACGTTTTTATTTATTTATATATAAAATGCATTCTATGAAAAAAGACAGAAATTTACAAAAGATGTTTGCGGAAGATTCTTTGATAAATTTTCAATAATTTATTTTTGAAGAAATGTTTTTTGTTTAAAAAAAGTGTTTAAAAACATTTGCAATAATTTTCCCCCAAAAATATACAGAATATAAGGATTTATCGAAATAGCTTAAAGGTTACAGCATTCAAAACAATATTTATTTTTAGATACAGTTCTAAATTAAATGAATCCAATTAGAAATTGAGAAAAAAAGGGTAGTTATGAAAAATCTTGAACTTATAAACGAGCAGAAATTTTGTAGTTTGATTTCTTCTTGCAACGACATTTGGCATTACTGTAGCAACATAATAAATAAAGAAATAAAAATGTTCGTGGGAAAGTTACTCGAGAGAAAATATGCAATCAATTTTATAAAAATAAAAGAGGATGTATACATATAAAAGAATTTTTGTAATACGCACTCTCGTAATTGAATAGATGAGCATTCTTGTGAGCAGTCTTTGTTTTCGTAACAAGGATGGTAACAAGGATGTTTCGACATTAAGCAGTTGAGAAGCATGTCAGATTTTTGTGAATCACAATTATTATTTTCGTGATATTTGAAATGACGTCATGTTATGTAACAGTTTTAAATACCGTATCCTGTTTTGTAGAAAGTATTGGTAACTCTTGAGAAATATGCAGGCCTAAAATATACGTTATAAAATTGCATTACATTTAGTTCAGCGTGATACAAAATACAGGGCATATGCACATATTTTTTTAAGTTAGTAAACCAAAATTATATATACACTGCTGTTTGTAAAAAATGCAACATCATGAAGGAATCATCAGAATTAAATGAACTTTGCTGCAAATATCAATTATACGATGTTACGTAAAATACTTAAGTTTCAGAGTGTCGTAGCCTATCACTACCCCTAAGATTATTAACTCCCCTTCGCGTATTATCTAAATCTGAATATGTTGTATCCATAATTAATTACAACTATTTTAATAAATCAATCTTATTTATTGGCCTTTCTTAATTGAGAGATTACACAAATACTTTTCAATCTTAAGATCAACAAAATACAGTGGAGTAAGAGAAGAATTCGATTATGAACGACGGAATCCTAACTGAATCCACGGAGAACAACGCGTACAATCAAGTTACACATTATATTTAATTTATGAAAACAACTGACCTGATACCTTTTCTTAAGGCAGGTTCTTCTATATCTGGATTGCTTTAATGAGCGGCTTCAATCTCAGCTATCTTTCAGTTCCGTTCCGAACCGATTTAATGAATACTTTTCAATAGTCTTCTCCCGACGAATATATTTCCACTAGAAAAACTACTCTCTCAAAATCACCCTCCTTTTCTCTTCATTTCATTTCTCCCTTTTATATCTTTTTCGAACTCGCTAAACCCGAAACTATCTCGTTTGCATAAGTCACACTTTTGGCTCCCGGTGGAGATTGGTTGAAATAAATAAAACAATTTAAAGAAGTCGAGAGAAGGTTAGTGAAACGCGTAAGCACCCGTCACAAGAGCCACCGCGCACGCGTAGCGTGTGCAACGTCCTCTGAACTGATGCTGAAAGCGTATAATTAGAGGGCTATACAGGGAAGTTGAAAATAGTTAATGATTATTTGTTAGTGGCGAACGTTTAGTGTAACTCGCGTATGCCTCCACGACGAGTAACTAAGTATGCCTCTACGACGAGACAAGGAGAAATTCCAACAACTTACGGAGTTTGAACGAGGAGGATTATCGGCCTTCAAGAAGGGGGATTTTCCTATCGCGCAATAAGAGTTCGTGTGCAGCGGCACAGTTCCACAGTGATGCGAGTTTGAAAGCAGTGGACCGATGAGAACCGAGCAACTCGAAAAACTGGCAGTGGACGACGGAAGGTGACGTCAGCGCGTGACGATCTACATCTGTTCCCCATGGCGGGGAATGACCGTATAACTTCCTCCAGGCAGTTGGCAACACGTTGGTCTACTGCTACTGGTGTACTAATGTCGGCTTCGTCAATTTGTCGACGTCTGCTGCACCGTGGATTGCGAGCAAGGGTGCCTTTATACAGGATCCCCTTGCGGCAAACCATCGACGGCTGCGTCTGCAATGGGCTTTTCAGATGAATCACGCTTCAATTTGTGGGACCATGATGGCCGCATTCGTGTTAGATGCTATGCTGGTGAACGTTGCCTTTCAAAGTGCGTTATCGAACGACTTAGTTGCCTAACACCCAAAGTTATGGTTTGGGGTGTGATTTCGTATCATGGACGACCCAATTTGCTACGAATTGAGGGTAATCTCAACAGCAACAGTTACGTCCGTAAAGTGCTACAGCTTGAAATCGTTCTCTTCCTTCAAGACATCACTGGAGCTATCTCTTTCAGCAGGATAATGCATGCCCACATGTTTCAAAGACTGTTCGAGACTTCTGTTCAACCCAACCCATGCAACTTCTTCCTTGGCCTACTTATTGAGCACGTGTACTATTTGGTTGGCCGGTGTCTTGCTCGTGATCCGCGTCCTACAGCTTCAAAAAACGATTTTTTGCTGAGCATAGAAGCAGTATGGAATTCTCTTCCACAAGCAGACATTCAAAATCTGTTTGACTCCATGCCAAGTCGTATAGCAGCACTTATTGATGAGCGTGGTGGCTACACCAAATATTGATTTCGGACACTTAATATATATATTTTATTGCTTTGAAAATTTCGTCATTTGTTTGTACTAATACAAGTCGTTTGTGCATTAAATTGCATTTAATTCTGATGATTCCTTCATGGTGTTGCATTTTTTACTAACGGTAGTTATACATATAATCGAACTAAGTCGTAATTTAATCTTTTAGACGCCAAATCTGGAATTAGCTGCCAAATCTGGAATTAGTCACCAAATCTGGAAATATGATCGGAAATTAGTCACCCATTCAGTACCAAAAATTTATGAACAAATTTTCAATTCTGATGTGTTGCTATGTTATTCATTTTTGAAATGACCTTAAAGATAAGAGATATTTTAATTTTTACTAAAACTAGAGCCCTTTATCTTAGTAATTATATGAAATTGCTTAAAAAACACTGATTATATTCACATAAGGGACTGTAAATTTTGTAATAAAACAGTGATTGATAAATATGAAGGTTAAAACACTTCTTCTATTATACAGAACATACACAAAAAATTTCAGTTAATTATTTTCAAAACTTTTTCAGCAATCGCTGTCCCCGTTTGAGCATTTTTTTAAAAAAAAAACACACATTTCGAGTAAAACGCATTTTAAAGTATGACATCTTGCTTAAAGTAATGACATCTTCTTTTACCAAAACACTTGTTGTTTTTGTTCTAGTGAATGGAAAATAATTAACTTGGTATTTTTATAAAGTTAATAAGTGGACCTATAAAATGAAATCATAAAAAATTTGTCAATTTTTGATAAAATTCACAATTTTAGGGTTATCGGATGCTTTAAAATATACAAATGTTAAATACATGCAAATAATCAATGTGAAAAAATTATAAATATGAGAAAATTTATTATTTAAATGTGACGATATATTTGTTAAGTTGGAATAAAACATACTTCTCTAATTACAATAAAAAATACTTCTCTAATTTTTATCAAATTATTTACTTGATTTACCAACAAAATAAAATGATTGGTTTCAGATCATTTTTGATGCTCCCTCCATACAAAGCATTTTATAACACTTATTCTACTTAGAAATTTAACTTAATAGTTAACAATTTGAATTAATGATGAATCTGTATTTAAATTCATAAGCGTTTTATACAAAGATGACCATAGTTTTGGTATAAACTATGTTATATGAGGGTTTAAGCTGAATAAGTTTCGTATAAATAAGATAGTGATTATTATGATTTCAAAAATAATTCCAAATGATAAAAGGAATTCGTGGTCATATATCATTTATTATAACGCACGCAAGCTGAGACTTGAATGGACAGTAGCAAGGTAAAGCGCACAAGTCGCGTTTTTATGTCAAACGTAATAATGGGATTTGTGTACGCGTCAAATTCAGACAAACCTCAAAATCCTCACGTAACTCAGAAATTTGATGAATGAAATGTTGGAGTTGTTATTGTCATTTGATTGCGGTTTAGAATTACAAAATGAGTTGTCAATATAATGGAGTTTTGTAGCAGGAATTCTTAAATTTTCGATCCATTCGAAACCTTTGGAAGCCTACAAATTCTTTCTAGGATTTTATCTTGTCTTATGAATCTCTTCTTTATACATATTTGAAAATATAATATTTTGTTAAAATGTATGATTTTTTTCTGTATATTAAATAATGCGTGAAACTAATAACCGTCTAAATAATATTACTTTAAAAATATAAAATGCTTCTTAAATTTCTCTTCCTTTCAAGTCATGTACAACAAGAGTGTCAAACTCAAAGGCCAAGCAAACAAGGTTTAACAGGTGGGCCCAAAAAAAAATCAATATTCATAGAAATATAGGTTTATTTCTTATAATACGAGGGTTGGGGCAAATTTATGGCAAATATTTTTTTTCTTGTAGATATGTGAACGGATCACAAACATATATGAGTCGTGTGGAAGTTCTGCTGGCATAATGTGTTTGCAGAACAACAGATGGCTCTGTGATAGCTGGTAGTATCTCAGCGAGGACTGTGAAATCAGTCAGTTAGGGAGAGTCGTGTGAGATGGAAGTAACTCGTGTTGAGCAGCGCGCTTACATCAAAATAGCCGTTCTCCGAGGGAGAAATTAGATGGAATGTCACAGTGAATTTGTGGAAGCCCTTGGGAATAATGCCCTATCATACCGTACAGTAGTACGGTGGGTAGGAAAGTTTCAGCAAGGACGTGTGTCAACCAGTGATAAACAACGCTCGGGACGACCGCTCATTGTGCGGACCGACTTGGCACGGGCCGTCATCGAGTAGCTCATGGATGAAGACAGACGACGATACTGGAGTTAGAGAGGGCAAGTAGCATCGAGAAACGCACAACAAACGCATCATCATGTCAACTTTATGTGTACTGTGTTGTCATTATTTGCACCGTGAAGGCCATATTGCCCTGTATACTGCCGTAATAAATTAGTGTGTTACGATATTTCAGTGATATTCATTGTCCACACATGTAGTTAACAACTTGTCTTTTCGTCTGTATAATGTTACATTTTCCAACCGGACTGGTATCTTCAAGAAGAAAAAAAAATAGTTGCCATGACTTTTGCGCCAACCCTCGTATATTATAATAAACATATATAAAAGAACAAGAAAAATTTAATGTTTACGTCCTGACACTTGACATCTCTTCTCTGCCACTATCTTTCCGATTTCGGGAGAATTTTTTTATTTTATTATATATAATTCTGTGCCGATATATTGGCCGGGCCGCAGAAATGCTTGTTGTGGGCTGCGAGTTTGACACCTCTGATGTACTATATAGAATGTACACATGCAGAATGTGGGGAAGGACGCAGAAATGCTCGTAATATTATAGTGCAATATTGCAAGCCTTTATATATTATAATATGCATTTATAAAAGCAGTGGCATAACGGGATTGTAGGACCTCCCTGCGAATTCTAAAAATATTAGGGCTTCGCTGAAAAGTCAGGTTTTGGGCTCCCGGGGCTATTTTAAAAGTAAGGTTCGTTGGCGCGTATAGTTTCCTAGTTCACGCGTACGCCGCAACGAGTCTCTGCGTCACTGACCAGCATCCTTTGCGAACACACTGGCGCCATTTCCAGCTCTGTAGCAGCCGTGTAAACTTCGCTGTGCGTCTTTAAAATCTTTAAAGTGATTGAATCTCACATCAAATTGGAGATAGCTCTGTTATACGTTTTTTGACTGCGAGAAACATGTTGGCTACAGACATTCATCGCTAGATAGCAGAAGTTTATGGCACTGAAGCAATGAGTGAGAGCAAATTTCGAAAATGGGTCAGAAAGTTTAAAGATGAGAGCCTCACACTTCTCGAACGACTCGGGACTTAATCGAATCTTTTGGCTGGGAGGTTTTGGACCATGCACCACACAGCCCCAACCTTGGTCCCAGCGATTTCCACCTTTTTCGGTACCTCAAACACAGTCTGGGCGAGAAGCGCGCTTCAGTGATAACGAAGTGAAAGTGGCCGTGAACTCTTGGCTGTCCGATCAGGCGGCAGACTTCTTTGAAGAGGGTTTTCAAAACTTAGCTCTATGGTATGACAAGTGCATTAATAAACTCGGCAGCTGTATAGAAAAATAGGCAAAAATATGTACAATTCTAAAATAAAGATTTTTTAAACTAAATATTGTCGTTATTTTTTAAAAATAAGTGGACCTTTTTTACTTTAAAAAAAAAGCCCTCGTACATATTATAATAAATCCTTATATAACCTTATTATTATAAATCCTTATCTAACAAGTAATATTAAAAAAAAATTAAGTAAATTCCTATTTAGATCAACACAATTTTTTTAGTTACAATTAATATAAATAGGTATATGCATAACACAGAATCACAACATTAAGTGGCAATTAATTTTTATTAATTATCATTAAAGTATCGTATTGTCATCCTAAACAATCGTGCATATAAAATTTCAGTTCAACTGTTCAACTTTGAAACGTGAGGGGGGGGAAAGATCTATTAAAGTTTTTTTTTTTTACCCAAGTCGCTAAAAATGAAGCCAACGTGGCTGTATCTGTAATTCTTTAAATAATTAATTTCAGTCAATTAATTATAACTAAATTATCGTATTGTGTTACCCAAAACAAGAGTGTATAGGAAATTTCATCTCAAATGAGCGCTTTAAATGTGAGGGGAAAAAACCTTCTCAAGTTTTGACACAAGTCGCCAAAAATGATGCCAACGTGGTTGTATCTGTCATTCTCTGAATAATTAGTTTTAATCAATTAATTTTTTATTAATTATAATTAAATTACTGCATTGTCATCTAAAATAATCGTGTATATAAAATTTCAGCTCAATTGAGTACTTTAAAATGCATTTTGTTAACTATTGAAAATTGGAACAAGATAAATATATAGAGAGTGTGAGCTAATAGTAAGAATTGAAAAATGGCGTTAATGAAAAAAAAGGAAATGAAAAATAACGGAAAAAGTATTGATGATTCAGTTCAAGCTTTAAAACTCATAGTTGCTTTTGCCGCATCCGATTTAAATCTTGTTTATATTTAGCTTTTATATAAATGGACTTCCTTATAAATATTTCATTTAAATCGCTTTTAGTACCATTTAATTTGGATTAATGGTGTAATAATACCTTTTTAATGCACTCTTCTATATATATATATTTGTAGCATGTAGAGGGATATAACTTTCCATCAAATTATGATTTAATGTGCATCACAGCCTTAAAAAGTTATTTGCGAGATGAATTTTATATCCCATCATTCATGGCCTCGTAAAACGACATCACTCCGTCTGTATCCTGATAGTATATCTTAAGTGATTGATTCTGACTATGCGAAGGTTCATTGAGATAATCATAAAAGTGTTATTAGTTTTTCCACTAATTATGAAGGATTGATCGCTGTACCTCTAAAGAAAAGACAAATTCAGATGAAATATCGTCAAGATATAACCATTTTATTAAGAGTTGTGAAAGCTGCAAAAATTACAAAGTATTGTTTATTTCTTTTCATGACTCAAATTGAAATGAAATTTTAAAAAAATTGTTAACTCAACCTTAAAACTTGCAACTTATATTCTGATTTGTCAGTGTTGCTAGTAATATTTAGAAAAAAACAGTAGAATGTGTCACGAAATATGAAAAATGGCACGTGGAATTTTTATCTAGAAAGAAAAATCATTCCAAAAATACCCACTAGGAGCCGTTTATTTTTTTTACAAAACACGACAAAAGTCTAAAAACTTTCTGGTCTTATTTAGATAAAACAAGTTCATTATGTTGCCTACCGTTGTCTGCTATCATCTGAAAGAGTGAATTTGTGAGAGACTTCTATTTGAAGTCGCTCCTTCACCGTCCTGCCTACCTATAGGTGCGGGAGGAAACAATGCAGCACCAGAAACTTCCATAATAATAATTATTTTATTACTATTCAAGCACACTATAATAAACCACTAGTGAAACTACAAGAGGAGACCCTAGGAGTGATATAAATGAAGCAAACTACTATAAGTAAACAAGCGCAAGTAATCTGCTTAATTTAATCTATCTTAGATTATTAATTCTCAATCTACTAATTTATTATAGTGGCAAACTCCGTTCTTGACTCAACTTGGGATAATGAATGAAATCTCACCTACATATTGCCACAACTGTTCCTTTGCTCCTTCTATCATATAATTACAAAACCTTGACTTTATATAGTCAAACTAATCTCCATATCAGGGTTTCTTCTTGAGGGATGGCTGTGAATTAACGCAAATGCCAGCTCCAAAGTTTCCCCTAGAGGATTAATAAGATGATCGCGTACAGATCGTCATAAATTACGTCTTCAACAATTGTAAACAGTGCATGCTGTGCTAGGTTCCAAAAAAGATTTGATTGAATCATGGTAGATTTAATCTTAGAGAAAATTCATTTGATTACTTATTAACTTCGCATTATTGAGGCTGCGCGAAAATTATTGGCTACGAATCTCGAATTTTTAGAGACAATATCTGAGATGTCATTCCACTGAGGGACGTCTTTGAGGAAGACTCCTTAGGCCCTGGGCTCAGAGACATCTTAAGATTTTTGAGGCCCTGGGCCCCTATTTAAATTAGACTCTACATGTGACCTTTAAAGTAGTCAGCGTACAGTATGTATTGTCAAGTACTCGCCCAAACGGTAATTTGAAACAAATAAATGCGCATGGCTTACATTCTCACAAACTTCGGCACAAACCAGTTCGACCGACGGCAGCGTTTCGACTAAATTATTTGAATGATTGCTTATGGTATTAGGTCAGGCCTTGGCATGGGTAACGGTCATTGCATAACGTCATGTCACTGTTGCCAGTTTACATGTTGTTTGAAGTTCCCTGTTTCTCGAAGAATATGTACCGGAATAATATTCAAGCATTAAAATTATTCAGATCATGGATCTTATAAAGGATGAGTTTGAACGAAATGAGGCCCTTTGCCCTGGCGCCAGATGGCCCATACCTTAAGACGTCCCCAACCCCACTGTCCAAATTTTCACTCCAAGCCAACGTGGGATCTTTGTGCTGATGCACGTTAAATCTGTAGAGGCTCCTCTATACATTGGGTCTTCAATGATACCAGGACTCGACAATGCTGGCCACTATTTCGTAATCATGACCCTTCGGACACTACTGCCACATCTTTGAGGATCACTGATTGCCAATATAATTTCAAGAAAATGACAGTGGAGTATCTTTTTCATAAAACTAATTGTGTATGAATGGATAAGTGCCATTGTGTATGGACACTGTTGTTAGAAAGCATCGGCGTGCTTGCAGAACCGGAATCACGAACTGCTGCAATGGCGTAACGTACATTTCCGTAACCCCCTCATTGCGTTGGGCCCAGGATTCTAGGGGGGCAAAGCCTGACTGATGCCAAGTACATACTCATTGTAAGATTCAGCTTGGCGCCCAAAACCTCACTTTGCAGGGAGGCCCTAATAGTCTCTGTTACACCACTGAACTGCTGCAATATAGTTGACCAATAACGCTGTACATCACAAGACGTGCCTTGCTGTGCTCTTTCAAAAGTATGGACCCAGAATATAAATCAGCAGTACCTTCGCATGCGGAGTGTGTAACGAAATTTGAAAGAATTTCTTCTTGGTTTTCTGCAGCGCAAATACCGCAATTTTTCGTATCCCCCGCACCATCTATTCTTTTATAACAACAATGTTATCTGCTCTTCCCGAAGTTAATGATGGTACTAAATACTGAATTAATCTTCATTATCTTTGCTTATATTTATTTGCATAATGTTATTGAATAACTCTCCGTGACTAGTGATGTACATGCACCTCGGAGAAGTACAAATCCTTGTCCCTTTAATAAAAAAAAAATTGTTTAATTTATTCGTGTTTTAGAACTTCGAAACAACTATGATTCTTTACGCCATTTAGTTCCTGCTTCTGATTGAATATTACACTTGTAGGCATATCTTTTATTTTTCGCACAATTTTATAATTTTCATTCCTTTTTGATTTAATACAATTACCGTAAAATCCGGTGTATAACGCGCACTTTTAACACAAAAAATAAGATCGAAATTTTCGGGTGCGTATTACACACCGGGTATAAAAACGAGAACTTTAAAAATCAAGACATGGTGAACATAGAAAAAAAATTAGATTTCAACATATATTGAAATGCTGTTTATTTAAAAAGAAATGACATTCCTTATGAACTTAAATAATTGTAACATAGAAGTAAACTATTTTTTATAAAGCTTGGTGTGATGCATTGAATAAATGACTTCAAAACATAAAAGCAATGCTCAAGCACATTTCAAGATTCTTCGTAAAAAACGAAGTGCGCCTTATACGGCGAATACACCTAAAAATTAAAAATTTTGGCTTGAAAGTATAGGTGCGCGTTATACGCCGTATTTTACGGTATATGTATTATGATTGCCGTTTACAAATAAAATCCTTTATTGTTTATTAATATATTTCCTATACGTGAGTTCTGCTTGAACGCATTCTATGTTCATGTTAGCTTGACATTTCTTCTGATTCTCTCTTTATTTATTATACTACACCAATTTTGATTAAGAGATTTAAAATTTAATAGCTTATAAAATCAGATTTAAGAGCATTTTAAAATTAGTACAAACACAGTAAGATATTTTTAAGGAAAATACATACATTAATGTATTATTAATTTTTAATGTTTTTAAGTTGTCTTAATTGATTTTAAAAACTAACTAGTATCTTTTCATAAATGTTATGAATAATAATCTAAGGCTATCCATTTTTTTAAAAAAGATCCATTTGTGGTTTAAGATATAGTGGCAATTAATTTTTAACACTTCGTTTTATCAGCAACTAGAAAAAAAAAGGGGGGGGGACAAACAAACAAGGGTTACGACATGTAATTGAAGCTATATTTGGTTTGATATAAATATTCTTGTAAAAAGTGCACCTCTTTCTTATGGGCGTAGCATTGGCCATGTTTTCTTTCTCCTTTTCCTGATTACACGAAATGTAATTTGCCTAGAAAGAGGTAATTGACCATCATAAGAAAAAAAAGGCGAAATAGCTACAATGTATAAGGGGCCTATTAATATAATTTAAATAAATTTTTATATAACCAAGGAAAAATCTATTGGTATACCCAAAATAAAGTTACTTGTGAGAGTATGCTTCACATGAATATTACTAATACGAATGTTTAATAATATATTTAAAAAAAATATGGAATATCCACAATTTCCCTTGAGAAAAAGGAAAATGAAGAGTTGATTTCTGATACAATATTTTTCACTGAAGTTATTATTTTTCAGCGGATTGAAATTTAATTAGATATTTGTATTTTTCTTCGCTTAAGCTGTTTGATTTGTAAAATTTGTTAGAATAAATCTTTGTTTTAAAATGAATTCTATTCCAGAAAAATATTGATTCTATTCATCAATAGTCTTAAAAGTGTTAAATTTTTTTGATTGAAAAATATTGATTATGCAACAATATTTTGTATCATTCAACTTTCAAATTTTCGTGAATATGTTCAATGGATTCAAAGAAGAAATTTACGGAATGTATAAAACTCCTATAGCAAACAGACTCAGCTAGAAATTTTATTTATTAAAATTAATATTTTAAATGTTTTTAGTAAACACACACATAACGTTTTGGAAGAGGAATTTTACTAATTGTGTGATTACAACATTATTTCCAAATACGCATTTAAAATAAAATTTTTATATTTATCTGTCGATATAATTTTAAGAACATGTCTTGAATATCTTAAAAGTAGTTAAAAAGTGTAAAAGGTTATTTGATTTATAGTTTCGAGAATGAAATATATTTTATCGATATTTGCATTCAGCTCGTGTTCTGGAACTTTTTTTTTTTCAAATTCTGCATTCTTAAGTATAATTTTTTTTAAAAGAAGATTATTGATTTTTTAATCGATTTTTGCAAGAACATTTTTTTCTTTGCTAAAAAAGGCCATTTTTCCCCTGTTATAATAAAAATTGCATGAGACTTTTTCAATCAGCTCTTCTCTTTATCAACTTTATAAATCGGAGTAAAATATTATTCTCTTTTAATATCTGTACCTTTTTTAAACTTTTATGGATTCTTCAACATAGTGAACTTTTTATTTCTGTTCTTTTAATGAAAATCTTCTTCTGTGTCTCGGGGAACGTTTCAAATGTAAAGGGTCTACAAAGACGTTTTCTAAGTTTTTATATATAAATCAATACGAAATTTTTTGGAATTTACAGATGGTTCTTCGAATTTTATGAAAATGACTTTGATCGTTAATTTTTATTTATGAATGCCGTATTTTTTGCAGAGATTTGCTTCTCTCTAATAGCCATGATTTTTTCAATAGCTTTAGCTCGAATTTTCCATGAAAGTAAACTTTTTCTTAGTACTGCCTTCCCAATTTTACTCCATTCCTTTTGAACCGTTTTCCAAAGTCAGTTCAGTATTCTTGGATGTCGTTTTCCTAAGGCTCGTTCATTTTGATAAACCGAAAGCACAAAAGTCCATTGCAGAAACTTTAACGTATTTCATCAAATGGGATACACTTTATTCCTGCTTCTGCTTCTTTCTTTGCTAAATAAGCGGCTGTTGACTTAGACGTTTGGCTAGTGGCTTTGTCCATATGAGGCTCAAATTTATTAGTGTCCTTTCCATATAAAGTTGGAATTTCTTCTTCAAAAATTGGTTCTAAAATGTTCTGCTGATAGTATAGTGAATTAATTTTGGCTTTACTTGAGAGTTTTTTTACTTTTTAATTCGCCATTGCAACAAAATCCTGCAACTATCATGAATCCCTTCGGGAACTTTTCTGTACGTTGACGAAGCCATTTCGTGCAGTCATTGCTGTCAGTTGAGCAATAGAAAATTGATTTTCTTTTATTACAGTCACTTAACTATACCCATGCCTCATAGAGTGTTACCACAAATTTTCATGTTTCAGCAGCTAGGTGCTTTTCACATATAATTTTCTATAATTTGTTTTTCTTTCAGCAATATTTTTTGGTAAAAGCAGATTAACTTTAAGTTCAAACATGTTTTTTGACTTTAAATCTTTATGAATGATTTTACTTACAGTGCCGGAAGACATTCCTAGTTTTGATGCAATGAATCTTTGAGTCGGCGGATTTTCTTTTAGTATCAGATCCTTCACTTTCTTGATAATTGCCTGCGTATTAACAGTCTTAGGATGAGGTTTCGTGGTCATGTTTTCATTTTTACTTTCATCTAGACGTTTTTTTGCCTTTTAAATTTAATATATTTTAAAAACTATTTTTGAGTGGTGTAAAAATACAATAACCGATATTTTTACAACCCTTTATAATTTGTTGATATGAATATTTCTCCTCGGAAAACGCAGTTTTATAACCTTCGAGCTTCCCATCAATTTTAGGAGCCTATCTCAAATTAAATCCCTTATTTTACATTCCAGTCAAAAGAAAACATTACCAGAAGATTATTCTGAAGTTTCCAAAGTTTTATTACAAAATACTATCGATAAAATAAGTTACAAAAGAATGTTCTTTTTGTGCAAACGACCTTCTGTAGTTTGTGATAAGGATCCTAATAACTAATAATAAAAATCACGAACTTTGTGGCTGCTTACGCATAATTTTTTTGGGGGGGGGGGTAGGGGATTCTCCAGATTACACTTAAAATCATCGATAGAATATTGAGAAGGGCTATATGTTTCCAGTCTGATCTCCAGTAGTGTGATGTGGAAGCTAGGAGAGAGAGATACCTGTTCAGGTCCTCATCTTCACCATCGAATTGAGATTCAAAACGGCTGGTCTCCAATAGCTCTCATGTAGCTCAATAAAACTATATTAATTAAAACTTGACAGTTTGTAGATTGAGATTTATTAATATGTGTTTCCATCTCGCCTCATTATACGTAATTGTGTAAAAATAAGATTTATTTGCGATCAGACAAGTTTTGTATTTGGTTGAAAATAGAGAACTCTTTTTCTGTGTCAAATAGAATCACATATAATTTATTTGTATATCTGTAAATATACAAGATCGTTCTAAGTTTGACAGGCATTTAAATGTAATTTATTATGACAATAATTATGTGATACAACCATATTTTATATTTATGACATTAAAATAATAAGGTTATAATATTATAACTGTGCTATAATTATATAACAATGACATAATATATAAAAAAATTTTTAAAAAATTGTTGTGTATGATGATTATTATATTATAATTGGAATTGTGGATAATTATAATATATACAAATATAACTATTGTACTTCATGTTTTAATTATCCAATATAATTACATTAAATTATTACAATCTTTATAGTAATATGCCTTTGAAAAATATGACTATAAGTTTGTTATGTATTAAATGCTTTACGCATCATTACTTAAGATATTAACTATTAATTATACATAACCATTTGATATATTATGTGTAAGAGAGAGAAATACATGTTAATCTATCATATTTTCCCTATGTTGATTTTTTTTTTGTAATGAATAAATTTCTCTCGGAAATTTTACTTTACAAATGTGTTATGCAAACGGAGAGAGAGAAAACCAGTGCGATTAATCATAAAATCAAGATCAAGGATAACCAGATGAGGGAAATTTCAAAACAATCTGTCAAGCTGACAATGACGAAAATAAAACTGGAAAACTACTTTTAAAAAATTGAAGACTTCATTTCTTTTTTTGTTAATATAATTTTCTACTTCATTACCGACGTAGTTTAAGCCTTTCTAATTCTATAGCTTAGTTACATAAAGTTTTTTAAAAAAAATCAAACTAACAATTAAATGATTAAAGGTTTTTAGATAAACATAAAAGTAATGCACAATAGGACCTTTCAGCTGATCAGCCAAAATATATATATATATATATATATATAAATTAGCTAAATACATATGTACGGAATGGAGCTTTTTGAAACATTCAAGCATTTTTCAATTCCTACTATTAGTTAACTCTCTCCCTCTCTTTCTCGAAAAATATTTGTTCAAATTATGTTCAATCGTTAATAAAATACTTTCTATTCATCCACTCAAGTTCAAAACCATGTTTTAAACTTGTATTGGATTAGACTTGATGTTAATACAGTTGTTTTTTCAAATATTAATTCATTAATTAAATTAAAAGATGAATAAATAGTAAACAAGAACAGAGTAGTCCAACAATTTTTTGGAAAGGAAAATCTCTTGCGAAGTGGATAGCGCGTTGGACTTCTAATCCAAAGGTCGTGGGTTCGAATCTCACCCGAAATGGCCTAATTTCTGAGAATGTGATTTACTATACTATTTTATTAGAATAATTAAATTTAAGAATGAATAAATAATAACAAACAAAAAAAATAGTCTAACACCTTATATAGAAAGGAAAATCGCTTTTTATTTTGTCACTTAATTTATGATTCTGTCATATGTATATGCATATTTATATTAATTGTAACTTAATAAAAAAAAAATGTTTCTTTGTTGACCTAAGCAGGAATTGACTTAAAAAATTGTTTTATATTACTTGTTTTTGTTAATATCATTTTCTACTTCATTACCGACGTAGTTTAAACCTTCCTAATTCTATAGCTTAGTTAAATAAACTTTTAAAAAAGATAAAAAAAACTATAACAATTAAATGATTAAAGGTTTTGAGATAAACATAAAAGTTATGTACAATAGGTCCTTTCAGCTAACCAGCCCCCCTCCACCCACCCACCCCAAATAAAATTAGCTAAGTGCATGTGTACGGAATGGAGCTTTTTGAAACATTCATGCAAGCATTTTTTATTTTATCACAAAGCTGTAAAAAACGTGCAAAATCATATATAATCAAAAGAAAAAAATCACATTTATAATCTCCTTACTTGCAACTACTCGTTATGCTTTCGTTTATGCTTACAGCCTAGGTATTCCTTGTGAAAAATGGGATTCAATCTTAATATGTTTCTTAATTTTTTGTAAATATAAATGTTAAAATCTTTCTCAACTTTAACTATATCAGAAAAAATTATCACAAGACAAGTGAATTTCACTCTGTTGTCGGATACAAAAGCATTCTGTTCAGACTAAAATTTTAACATAATTAAATTCCAAAATGTCATTATCTATCATTTTTGATGTAGAACGTACTTATAATTCAGACACACAATTCCTTTTTGCTGAATTAAATATTAAACTAATGAGAAAACGGTTCATGTTAAGATTAATGTGACATATATATAAGTACTAATATTGAGGGGAAAAACATATACAATAAAAATAAAATTAAGGAGCAAATCCACTTCTCCATATTTTAGAGTCGACTTAGTTGTTTTAATTTTTTTAGGAAATTAAATTAACAATAATTGGCTACAATAATGGGGCTTAATAATTAACATATAACTTACTGAAATAGTTATGAATACTGAATAACACGGGGAGGGGAGCTATTTGAGTGGTATGTGATGCATGATTACGTTGAAAATTGTCTAACGGGATGATTGATTACACAAAAACTTTGTCGGGTGTACTGTAATTAATTGATTACTTTATATCAGTGATACTCAACCTGCTGCCCACCTTTCAAAGTGCCCCTGTCATGGTCCATTGCACTAAGAATTCAATTATTTAAGAACAATGTACTAATAGTTTAGAGGGATTTCTATCAATCAAGCAATCAAATATATCAATTTGCTTTTTTTTTTATAGTAGCATGTAAACAAGAGGCATGGATAAAAGGAAATCGAAACTACATCACGACTCATTAAAAGATGCATGAAAAATATTTTTGTGTGTGTTTGATAGAAAGGTAAATATAGTATTAAAGTACCCCCCCCCCCAAAAATAAGTGTTAATATTTTGATTAATTTTGCTTTGTCCAATGTTACTTTATGGTCTTAGTGCCCCCCCCCCCGCCTTATGCTCATAGTGCGGCCTGCGTGAAATAATTCATATTTATGAGGCCCGGCGGGAAAAAAAGGTTGAGTATCCCTGCTCTTTGCCATACAATCTCGACCTATGATAGCTGAATGGTCAGAACCACACGAAATCACAGCCGGCGTTGCTTCTTTCGAGTCGTGGGTTTGAGTCCTGTTGCGACTGAAGTTCTACCGTGCAGAAGGTTTGCTACTCGTTAAATCTGTCGAAGCTCCAAGTCCTCAAGTTGGTGTGATGGGGATTTGATTTTTCATGAGCGTCGCACTTTGAATTAGTTCGAGGACTGTTGGTGACGAGCTCATTATTTTGAGCTCAGTCAAGTGGCAACGGACTCTTCTTACCAAACTTCCATATCACGCACCGTGAGCCCTCTACATATTTAATGTGCGTTAACCTCTCTACGCCGTGAATCTTCTCAGTGGCATCAGCTCTCTAAAAGAGAAGCTGTTATGTCGTAGTGGGGAAGTTTGGATTATGTTGTATCAGCTTGAGTGTGGTTCAAAATTACAAGGCTTTTCGCCAATAACCTTGTAGTTTCTGAGTGTGACAACCAATCTCAAGTAAGACTCGAACGGGTCGTAAATCGGACTTGTATTTTTCAATTTCATTCAAACGAGTATTGCAAACAGTACGTAAAATTTCCATGCACGTTGTGTATTTTATTACAAATACACTAAAAAATTTATACCTGAAATAAGGTAATGTACAAATAGTATGTAACACGTGATTGTTTTTGTACTATTTGTGATTGTAAGTCGCAATCGCAAATATTTAGAAGTTGAGGAGAGAATGTAGAGTTTCTCTCTCAAACAAGACTTTCTCTTTGAATTTGAACTAAAATTAAACTCAGTGGCGCAACAGCCCAAAGAGGGTCAAAGCCCTCTGTGCCCATCTCAGTTTTTGTGACCTTGAGCACTGAGGTGCATGAGCAGATGTTCCAGTCAGGTAGTCAGTCTGACGTGAAACTCCCAGGGTTTAGTCCCCAAGCAAGCTTGGTAGTCATTTATCTACCCACTGAAGGGATGAAAGGCCAGGTTTTGAACCCTGGAGCTGTGATATGGAAGCGTTGAGTTTGAACAAACAATTAAAACTGTATTTTGATCGGTATTTTTATATGATTTTGATTTTATTTACTCTGTGATATAATATACCTGCTAATCGTAACATTTCTATTTTTTTATTGATATATTAATTTTAGAAAAAATTTGTTTTGTTTTTAGGCTGTGAAAGCTCTGAAAGGAATCTACGGTAATCTGTATTCGGAAAAGAATGTATGCATCAGCAGTACACATACACATGCAGGACCAGGAGGGTTTCTACAATATGCTCTCTACATCGTCACATCTCAGGGATTCATTCGACAAACCTTTGACAGCATAATCGAAGGAATTGTGAAGGTTTGTAAATGTGTTACATTTCCTTGCTTTTTTAAATGAAATTTCGCTTTATCTAAGCAGTTTAATGAACTAATTCCTCTACTTATCCTCAGTACTTCTAGTTATTAAAAACTAGTACCTCTAGTTATTAAAAAGTACTAATAATGAAAAAACTTCGATAGAGTTACGCGAACGTATGCTTATATTGAAGTTCATATCATTTTGTTGCTCCATTTACTCCATCTAAGCGGATATTGGATATCTGTTCTTGCCAACAGGTGATTTTTTCCTGCAACAAACAGTCAAAACGTTTAGCCAGCTGTTTATTTTTATTATTTGGAATATACTAAGGATCAATAAAAAAAATTTTCAATTTATTATATTTTCACAACTGGGTAAAAAGATAAAGTGCGTGACCTCGATAGCCAAATGATCATGGTCATCGCTTCGGGCCCGGCGTTGTCGAGTCGAGAGTTTGAATCCTGATGCCTCTGAAGACCCGCTGTGTAGAGAGGCTGGTGCACATTTAATCTGTTGAGGTCCAAAATCCTCACGTTTGGCGTGGTGTTGAAGTTAGGAGAGGGGAAAACAAGTTCAATTGTCGTCCTCGACACTTGACCGAGATTTAGAAATGCGAGATCCATCGCCAACAACCTGTTTAAATTTGTCTGCGAACTTTTGTTTAAAAAATATTTTCCTCAGTAAAGGCTGAGAACTGAAGTGGTTGTTTCCTGGGGGCTGGTTTGTGGCCTACAGCCCTTTGAGAGAGTTCATTCTCATTGGGCATTCCATTAATAACCTTGTGACGTTTGAGATAAATTAAGGTAGCATGATATTTATTAATTTAAATATTTAGTCTATTTACGTCGCAACTACTAACTAAAGTTTGTTCACTGAAGTAATCAAAAATTATTGTTTAGAATTATTAGAGTCCAAGTTCTGTTGTTTGTGAGGGAAGAGGTCACGTCTCGCCTCTACGAAAGTTTTCAACCGTCTCTCTCTCTCTCTCTGCCCTCTCTAGGGTCTTTTTAAATTGTAGTCACCGGCACCTTTATCCTTGAGTTACATCTATTTCGTGGGCGGAGTAGGTTGCCGGGACGATGTCCAAGACAAGACTGCGCAATATTTTAAGGGTGCAGATGTTCATTACATGTGGTGATCATATCCACAAAAGAAGCCGATTCACAACTTTGTTTGGCGGGAAACGTTACACCCTCTTGTTGCTTTAGTACATTACGTTTATAAACACTCACTTTGTGATAAATAATGAAGTGCATAAGTGAATATTATATATTCAAATCTAATCATATGTGGATTTAAAGAGGTTGTCGTATTTTTGATAAATGAAAAAAAATTTTAGTTGCGTAATTATTATCATTAATTTGTAAACTCACTTTTTTGAGTATGCTGGCTTTCAGTGTGAAATATAATATATTAAATAAGAAAAATCTAACCCCTTATTAGTGAGGAACTTTTCTACGGTAATAGCGGTATATGAATTTCTTAATTATTGTGATGTAAAATTCGTTTTCTGAGCTACGACATTCCGTTTTTTCTGGATTTAAAAAAATTCTTAAAATCTTCTGAATAAACATTTACAGTGAAATCGGGCGTATAAAAACAAAGAGCATTAAAAATAAAGACATGATGAGCATAGAAAAAAATTAGACTTCTGTATATATCGAAATGCTGTTTATTTAAAAGAAATGACATACCTTGTGAACTTAAATAGTTGTAATAATAGAAGTATACTATTTTTTTTCTAAAGCTTAATATAATGCATCGAATAAATGATTTAAAAACACATAAGAGCATTACACAAGCACATTTCAAGTTTCTTCGTAAAAAACGGAGTATACGTTATACGGCAAATATACCTAAAAATTAAAAACTGCTACTTGAAACTATAGATGCGTGTCATACGCCTGATTTTACGGTAATTCAAATTTGTAAAAGATTTTTTTATTTATCTATATGGCTTTATTACTCAAATTGTTGTCTGTTTAAGTTTTGCTTTGAATTTTTATTTTAATTTTCATATTGTTTTATTCATATCAATTTGTGCAGAATGGAGAAAATTCTTATAGTATATCAAATTGAATGCAAAATATTGGCTTACAAGATTTTATTCATTCATGTGGCTTATAATTTAAATAGGATGATGTGAAAGTTGTCATGATGATGACAATGCGTCATCTCTTAAATTTTCATTTTCGTTCAATTTACTTTGTAAAATAATTTTTTTGCGAAAATGTATCCGTAGAACACTGTTGTAATTTATTTCCCTCAATTATGAACTGTGAAGTAAAATATTTTATTGTCTCTATTCACGTTCTTTCCAGAGTGTGAAAATGGCACATCAAAATATGCAGCCAGGTTACATCTTCTGGAATGAAGGAGATCTCTTCAACGCCAGTATTAACAGAAGCCCAACGTCATACTTGAATAACCCACCCGAAGAGAGAGAAAAGTAGGTTCCACATTTGCTTTTTAAAAAGTCTCTTACTATACTGTTCTAACTAATTGGGACAAATGGGGAAAAAATTGATTTTCAAAGAGTGTGATGACCTTTAAAAAGTGAAATGACCTTTTCAAACCCGTCTTGGCATTGACTCCCCTAGAGTAGCACACATGTTCTTGATTTAATCATCTTGGAAACATACTAGTATAGCTCTTTGTTATCATTTCCTATGTTGTCGTGCGGTTCATCTTAGTGAAACGGTTCTTTAAAATATCTCATCAGTTTTGAATAGTATTTAAGTCTGGGGTATTTTCAAGCCAATTGAGCACTTTTATTTCCCGTGTTTAAGTATGGACCAATTTCGAATTGTTACAAAGAGCAAAATCACGTTGAAATGTTCCATCAAATGTTTCCATGAATGGAACAATCCTACTACATAATATTTCTATATATTTGACAGAACTCATCATGTATTTAAGAGGAACTAAGCTTCTATGGCCATTTGTTGGGAAAAAAACCCAAACACCTGCTTAGAAGGGTGTTTTACAATCTGATGGATATGATCTGGTAACAAGGTTTCAATTTCACTTCGTCCAACTACATTTGATTTGTATCCCTGCACAAATAAATGTTTCATCACTCAAAATCATCATCTTCCAGTCGTTAACAGTCCATAATTGGTATTTTTTGGCCCATGCTAACCGTTTTTTCATCATTTTCTGAGTTAGAAATATTTTTTTTCAGACTTGTTGCCTTAAGGCCACCTTCCAGAAGCATTTTCCGTGCAGTTGCGGTACTCACTTCAACACCATTATCCCATAAATCCCTTTAAAGGTCTATGATTGCCTTTCTTGGATTTATTTTGTAACTTCTTATTAAAATTGTATCAATTCTTCGAGTAGTTTTCTACCTGCGTCCACATTTTTCTTTTCTTTATGGAGACGATGATCAAGAATTTTGAAATGTTCTTAAAACACTTGATTCGATCACACCAACTGCCATAGTTATATCTCTCACAGTCATAGAAGTGTGTTCATTGAAAGCGATTTATTTTAGAACGGTTCCTTGAAGAAATATCCATCTCTGAACAAGTAAAAGTAACACTTCTTATACAGAACGCAAAATTGAAATTACCAGCTGCCCCACTGAAAGGCTCACAACTGATCTCCTGATATATTAAAATTCATTGTAGTCAAAGTCAGTCTGCAGATATAATGGGTTTGAGGTGGTTCAGGACATCACTAGTAATCACATACCAACTCAAACAAGAAAAACATGTTTGTCCCAATTAATTCGAATAGTATAGTAGATGCTGTTTTCCCTTCTTCGTCATTCGATTGCTCTTAAATGCTAATAATTTGCATTTATCCAGTATTTTTTCCTTTCATGGGAATTTGATGCGTGTATCTTTCCTCCTTCCTGATGTTGAGGGCATGACTAAAATATACTGGACAAAAATACATGGCTAAGAAATGCATCACTCAAAAGAATATGAATGGTTGAAAGTAGAAGGCATTTTACTACCAGTGGTTTGATACATTATTTACCATTAGCTTTCTTGCATTTAGTTAAAACCACTTAAAACTGTCGATACTGAAACTAATTTATTCTTATGATAATTGTCCCCGTTTCAGGTTTTCTGTGTAATTATTTTTTTTAATTCGAATCTTTATTTAAAGCATATGATTAAAGAAAATAATTAAACAACTTTTGTTAAATATGTTTATTTCTCAGTGTATAGAAACAATTTAATATAATTAAAGTATTTCTTTTCTCTGCATTACCTTTCACGTAGTATTTTTTGCTAACAATTTAGGCTTATTTTGTAATTACTAAATAATAAATTAGTTTTGTCAATGTTTTTAAATAAACAAATCCTCGCTTATCACTTTGATGTTTAACCAAGATTTGATCGCAAGGATTAGTAGTAAGAATCTATGTGAAGCGGGGGGGGGAAGCAGAACATTTAAATTTAAAAAATCGTAATACATTCTTCGATTATCATAGACGCTTGCTAAGCATTAAATAAAATTACAAATGCAAAAATTTACTTGGATTAAAAATAAAATTACATGTATGTATAGTTTCATCTTTAATCAAGTACAGTATTTGTTGTTCATACAATGAGTTTTATGTGATGGTTTGAAAGTAATTTAGCTTCTTTTTTTATTATTGATTTTTATTTTATTAATATTTCGAATATTATGAATTTTCTCTTTAAAATCATAAAATTGTTCAGCAATTCAGAAAATCCTTCTCATACGGCTACAGTTTATTCTATAATTTTTATGAAATGTCATTTAAAACGAGCCAATCAATCAAGAACACGAAATCAATGAAATTTTAATCTGATGGTACTATGAAAATGAAACTTTTGTCCAAAGATTGCATTACTTTTCTTATTTATTCAGTTTTTAATAAACGTTTTGTTCCATTTTACAAATACATATTTTAATATCTGTTATTATTTTCTCTTTGAAGCTATAAAACAAACGTTGACACAAACATGTTGCTACTGAAGTTTACTGATCTCAACAGGAAACCAATTGGTATGATCAAGTAAGTAATTTTACGATAATCTTATTAATTGCGTTAAATGCTTCAACTTTGTTCAAAACTTTTATGTAAAAAAAGTTATGAAAAGAAAATTTTAAATTATCGCATTTACTCGATTCTAAGCCGTTGTCGATTCTAAGCCACACCCCAAATTCTCAACACGTTCTTGTGAAAAAATAAAGAAATAGTGTAAAAAAATTTATCACTATCCGATATTTACGAAACTAAAAAAAAAATGAAATTGAGAACTAATAGGTAGAGAATAATTCATTTATTTTATCAGTATTAGAAACTTTTAAACGCATAAATTAACGTATAATTGCTCTAACGTCAGAGCATAATGTTCAATTTTCCGATCCAACGAATTTTTCCGCCATCCATTCTAATCCGCTTCCGATTTCCAGTAGCATTGACATTAGTGCAGCTTAGATTTGAGTTTATACTGAATTCGAGTAAATTGGTGTTGAATTATTTTTACTGTCAACTCATTAAAGCAAAAACAATCTCTGGAGTAATACTGAAAGATTTAACAAGGGCATGTGCTTGACCACTAACAAATATCGCATAAATAATGTTGATTCAGGGTGTAACGTCGTGACCTCAAATTCACGTAGCGAGAGAAATCACACAGCTTAAGTAGTCACCTTTTTATTTACAATTTACAGACTTATAACATAAATTGACACCTTTATTACAGTATCTATCACAACGAAATCTTACACCTCTAGCTACCAGCTACTTGTATCGTTAACAGCTGGGCTCTTCCTCGAGGTATAAAATAATACCAACCAGTATTTTGCTGTACCAGTGGCGTAACGGTGAACATTTGAGCGCCCCTGCAAAGTCAGGTTTTGGGCCCCAAGCCGGATCTTACAAAGGATTGCAAAACCATATGTACTTAGCGTCAGTCGGGCTTTGGGCTTCCTAAAACCCTGGGTTCAACGCGTTGCGGGGGTTGGGAGGGTCTACGTTACTTCACTGGTCTGCACATCTTTCGCCTTGTTCTACCACTTCATGGGCCCTTTTGCTGGTCTTCCTGATCGCTGATCCAGTTGCCCCGCAGCATTCGCTCCTATATCCGAACTTATCGCTGATCCTTCCGCTGCATAGCAACCTTTAACATTTATCGCTCTCCTCGCCGATGTCTGGTCACCCGTTTCTGATTGGAAGGAACACGTATATGCACCTAGTACCCCCAGTCTTGGTCCCAACCACCATTGGTTCTTCCGGGACAAAGGCCTGTCTGTACTACATCTCTCTTGTCGCCATATATCGAAAACCATATGAAGGGCCTACAAATTGACCTGTCACTTCGACTCTGAGAATACAATCCTTGACATTCCTTCCTCACATTAGCCGAAACTCCCTCCACACATGTGTTGCACGGTTACGTGTTAGAGAGAACGAAAGAATGGATAACCATTGAAACAGGTGTGTCCCATCGAAAATTCGCTCTGAAGAAAAAGCCATATGGCGCGACTTTTCGCATGACGTGCAAAAAGTAGGGTAACAAACAGCTGACTAAGAGACAACGCTACAAGGGCAATAGTCTCCCCCCCCCCCAAAAAAAGTTGTTGGCTACATAAAGTGATACTTGGAAATACTCGAAAGAAGTAGATTGATGAGATACAAAAAGGGGTACAAGACCCCAAAGGGGTTTTTAACCACTGACTTAGGGATTAAGGTCGCTAGCTACGTAGCTAGCAGTGTTCAATTCTAGTAGCATGTTTGAATCTTGATTTCATCAAAGGTCCGTCATAGGGAAGGCTCGCCTCAACAAGATCCTTCACGTAAATGGGAATGGTCTTCAAAAATTTCTCGTAAAATTTAGAAAAGTGAGGTACAAGCTCGTTCTTGTTCCTTAATGAGATCCACTGTGTTCTGATTCTCACGTAGCTTTTAAAGGGATGTTAATTAAAAAACAACTGTTGTGAATTATGGACCGGGTGGTCTGAGTGGGTGGAGCGTGGTTGACACCACCCTCAGACCCCACGTGGTTTATCTCGATAGAAACCATATGTAACGGATTCTGTCTCAGTTGAATCTTGAACTTGGCTTCATCATGACTTGAGGTGCTGTTGTGTTAATCGTAATTTTTGGCTTCGGCATACCAGGTGCCGTTGTTTACTAGGATTTTTATCTTGAATACTAGAATTATCTTTAGTTTCAGTCTAATTAATGTAATGGTTTAATTTGTTAAAGATTGTTAAGTTTATCGTTGAAAGTTATTGTTACCAATAAATCCAGGAAAATACAATTCTAGGACTCCAGAATATTATTATAATTAACACCACAGACACGCAACAGTATTCACCACGGCAACTATTTTACAGCAGTATCATAGATAGCTATTTGACTTTTTTAGTGTGGTCAGGAATGAAATTAAGTTAAAAAATGTTTAATGATCATATGCAACAAAGAGACACATTATTTTAAGCATTTTTTATTTGATCCTATTTTAAATCATTCTTTTTTGCTTGTTTGTTTAAAGGGAAGATAATTCATAATTCAATAAAAGCAAATTAAATGAAAAAGTTTGAATTTATGAACTCATGTTAGTTTTATTGAACTTCTAGTTTCCTGCTCATTTCTAGGTTGTTAGTTTTATTTGAGCGGTTCCCTGGTTCTCTCCATATGAAAGTACGGTGAAAATATATGGAGAGAACCGGGGATACACTATCTGCCCTCCAATGTCCGAGAAATCGACCATTACGATATCGGAGGCTTAATGGTCTGAGCAGGCATCACGTTGGATGGCCGCACATACCTCCGTGTCTTTGAAAAAGCACTATGACAGCTGTGAGGTCTAGGTATGAGGTCCCGGAGCCGTATGTTCGCTTTTTACGTGTGTAGTTGGCCCTGGGTTTATTTTAATGGATGACATTGCAAAGCATATAAAGCTCATCTGGTCTACAAATTTCTGAAAAATGAGGATATTCTCGCCAAATGGATTGGCCAGTTAGATCTCCAAGCGTCATCCATATAGAGCATGCCTTTGACGCTCTGGAGAGGACAATTACAACGCACAACTCCACTCTAAAAACATCCACGGCCTAAAAACAGAGTTGCTGAACGAATGGAATTAATTGCGTCAGGAATTCCCTTCTTTCCTGTATAAAATCACGGTGCGAGGCCTGTTTATCTAAAAGAGAAGACCATATCCCCTATTAACCAATTGTTTTTGGTATATGTTCTGTAACTAATGTTTCATACCTTCCGACTTTGTTGAATATTTCACATGATAACGGATGTGTATTTTAACTGTTAAAGGGTTATATTTTTGCTCTTATATGTCAGCCTATATAAATACCAAATTTCGTTAAAATTTGTCCGGTCGTTCTAAAGATTTTTAATCGACAAAATCTAAAAATTCTCTAAATTTTGAACATCAGTGTAGAAAAAGAAATATTTTCAAAAAGCAGAGGAAAAATTACATTTTATGGAATAAAAAAAAACTTTATTACTTTTTGCTTTCACGAATGCGTTTTTTGAATAGAAAAATAGAAGTTTCATTAATATTCATGAATTTCAAATAATTGATAGGTAGAAGTTTTGAAGGAACTGAATTTTTTTTATATTAATTTTAGTTTAATTTCTCAGCAGCTTTGAGGAATATTTTTAAAGCAGAACTTTGTACAAGATAAGCGTAACTGAAAGTATTTTATCAAGTTGTACAAAAAAGTACCAAAAAAATAAGAATAACAATACATAATGACTAAAATGATAATATATCAAAGAACAAAAGTTTTAAGCAAGCACATTAGCTAAATGATATTTAGAATAAATGACAATTTTATGCTTTCGAACTTTATTTAAACTTTTATTTCCCTAGACTAAATTTCCTCGTGTAGTTGACCATGAGCTAGGACGCATTTCAAAAAGCTCTCAGCTACTGTTTCCTACTTTTCATAGAACCAGACAGCATTGTTCCGTTCATAACGACAATTTTTATTAAAATAAGTTGGTAATTGTGTAAATTTGTAATGTAAAAAAAATTGTAGGAAGAGAGATCCATCAGCATATATTGGTATGGCCTTGAGATCTTTTCAGTGAACTTTCTTTTCCTGTTTCTCGTACTGAGAAGAAAGAAATATTTTGTAACAAAATTGTAAGGAATGTTCAAAATAAATAAAAAAGATTCGAAGTTCATTGTTTAAAAATATTTTGATGCACTGCTTTTCCCTTTGCCCTTTTTGTTTGCATAAATATTTAGAGTGTGACATGAATATTTTAACAATGTCAACATTACATTATTCAGCATTTTACATTTACATATTCGTTACTTAACCATATTAGAGTTAGTTTTTCCAGTTAAAGTGTATGGTAATTTAAATTAGGATTCTCTATTAATTCTCTTTAAAATTAAAATATTAATTTAAGTGCTTTTAAAAATCTGTACTGAATTAAAACTCAGTTGCTTTTTTATTATTGCGGAGATTGGATTGACAGGGTATCTTCTAAGTAAAAAATCAAACGCTTACAAGTTCTGAAATGAGTTTGAAGTTTTCATTCCATGAATAGCCTGATATAATATTCATCGAATAGTCTGAAACTTTTATGTAATATTTATTAGCTTATTTAAAACTGCTTACCATAAGAAATTGCAAAAATGTAGAACAATTAAACAGCATACTGGCAAAATGAATATATAGAAGAAAACGAATGAAAAATCAACTTTACCTTAATAATTATTTAAAAAAAAATAAATGCACACATTTCAGAGCTAATTTCATGCTTAGTTTGACAACTCAAATAATGCACAACATGCACAAAAGATGTTTATGCCATTATTTTTTATTTCCATGATTTTAAAAGCCTTTGCACGTTAAATATTGAACACGAATGAAAGCAAAATCAAATAAATATTTTTAGATAAAATATATCGAAATCGAAGAACTGCTCTGTGCATTTATTTAAATAAATATCTTAAAATATTTTAATAATAATTTGTGTTGAATTTCACACACATGGGATATATATATATATCATTGAAAACAAGTATATAAAAAATGGGAGAATTTTGCTATTCTTGCGAATTAGATTTGCAATTATCTGAGTTATCAAAATGAGATTTAGTATACTTATTAAAACTACTTAAACAAATACACGGGTTAAAATTTATTATAGTTAGTCGATAAAATGTGGAAATTTAGAAAGTCAGGTAGTAGCTCAGGTAACAACATCCTTCATATAATTGTTGTTAAGAGAGAAGTTCTTTACCTATACCCCAAATACAGAATGATTTTCATTGATCTCCCCCAACCACAATGACGCGTATTACAATCAACTACCGAACTTTCGTGAAAGGCGAGACTGAGTGATAACCGCGTAAGTCGAATTCGCGTAAGTCGGGGTATAATTTCGCATATAAATTATTTTTAATTCGGGCCAGAGACGAAAGAAATTAATAATTTAGAAAAAAATGCTAAATAAAATCTTAGATAACACAAATACAAAATCGCAAACAAAGGTTATTTTGATTTAGAAGGTCTCATAAAATCTAACAAAGTATTCTGCCGGCTCAAAGATTTTTTTTCTTCCACAAAATTTCTTTGTAGCATGCTAATATTTCTTTTTATTCCTTGTTTTATTGAAAAAATACGCTTTTCGCTGGAGTCCATATTTTCTAAAATTTGTAACCCTTTTTCAATTGAGGCCTTCTGTCAAATTCCCAACCGTCATTTGATCTTCCGATTGAGCTGGGTCCAGTGGCGCACACAAGGGGGTGTCCTAGGGGTCTGGACACCACCCCCAAAGCCCTTGAGGTTTTTTCGATTGATGATAATCTTATATATCTATAACGTAAAATTTAATTAAGTGCTTGTAGTTAACTATATATTTTATTAATTCATGCTAATTATTAATTCTATAATTTATTTTATACTGTTTTTTGTTAACAACATCGACAAAATCAGATGAATCAATTGGTGTTGACTTGAGGTATGATACAAGTTTGGGAACTTTCGACCATGGACGCCCCCCTTGAAAAATTTTTGTGTGCGCTACTGACCGGGTCTAAAGACTTCGTTTATAGGTTCTACTTTGTTTGGATGACATAGCCTTCTCTCAAATATGAGTAGCTATAATACATATAACAAACACTATATATCAATTATAACATGTAATAACAAACACACATACTCCGTAGATAAAAAAAAATTACGAGGTCAGTCATCAATAGCCATCGTGTTGCTTTAAAAAGTGTGTCGTTGATAAAAATCATTCATTCTTGAGGGACACAATTAGTACCGGTCTATCCACTGGGCACTTGGAGCAGGCGCCCAGGCCCCCCCTTCCCAGCCCCGGGTGAGTTCGCGGTAGCCTAGTGGTCAATTTAATGGACTCGTGGCTGGCGTGTCACGAGTTCGAGCCTAACACTGCTGAAGACCCGCTGTGTAGGAGAGCGATGCACGTTAAATCTGTCGAGAGCTCAAACGTCCTTTCGTTGGTGTGGTGTAGTAGTTAGGAGAGGGGAGGTGTCAGCTCAGGTGTCGTCTTCGTCACTTAACCATGGTTCAAAATTACGAGGTCCGTCGCCAAAAGCCCTCGTGTAGCTGAACTGTGTGACATAAATATTCACTCACTCACCCAGCCCCGGATAAGCTGGACTTAACCAGATTTTCTTGATATATAAATTTTGATCCGCCAATGCCAAGGAGGCCTTTAGATCTTCTGCGCCCAGTGCCAAAAACGAGCTTTAATTGGTACTGGACACAAGAGCTATGATATTGGTGATGGAGGTCATAATTCTGAACCGTGGTCAAGTGACATGGACACTGTACGAACACCCCTTTTCATATAGTTTCCACGCCATACCCACGTGAGAACTCTGAACCTCGACAAATTGAACATATATTAGTTCCTTCAACATTGTGAGTCTTAAGTGTCACAAGGACTGGAACCTCTGTGACTCTATAATGATGGTTTACGAATTCGCTACTATGACCAGTGACGTAACGAACACCCCCGCATCGAGGGGACCCCAAAGCAGACTACCGCCAAATACCTGTAAAATCCAACTTGGGGGCCAACACCTGACTTTTCAGGGGGCCCAATTGTTCTCAGTTTCGTCAATGCTATGACCACTTGGCTACCGCGGTCATTATATCTCAAAGCAATGATGTACAACCTTTGAACTACCTAGAGATTTAATCACGTTCACCACAGATTTTGAAACTGTTGAACAGAAATTACCATTTAAATTTTTTAAAACTAATTCAGAGCATTAATTTTTCAATTCAGGACCAAAACAACACCGTTCATATGTTCGTAGTCAGGACCACTCAGCTATCGCCACCACTTGGAAGTTTGGAGAGTGATGTACGATTTGAAGTACCGTTCTCGTCTTTTGATAGTGGTTCACAATTAACAGAAACATAGCAAAAAACTAACTGCTGTAGAACTGTAATGTTTAGTAAACAACATCAAACGAAACTAAATCTTCGAATCCGGATACGCTTGCAAAATCATGATTTTAAATTCGATTTTTTAACAATTCGGTTTATTGCTAAACATGCTAAAGAAATAAATAAAAAAAATCTGAATTTTTTCATGTATTTCGTTGGTAGCGAATTTATTGGATTGGCAAGAAAATAATTTCCATTTTTAGTACGAATTCTCTACACAAAAAATTAATTTAAATCTGTCAAATATCTTGTATTCTGTTCCATTACCTGTTGCCATTTTTCTGACAACTTCATGAATCCACTCTCATTGAGTTTCTGATCATCAGCAGAAAAACTCGATCACACAAGTGTGATTTGAGGTTCTCATTTTCATTAAAACTTTTTCTATTTAAAAAGCTTGGTAAAATTCAAAATAAATTATAATTAGATGGTGCAAGATCCGGGCTATATGGAGGATGCGACATCATTTCGAAACAAAGTTAATAATTCCGTTACCTTGCAAAAGATTATGTTAAAGATGCATCACGTTTGGACTATGCTCTTTTTTTTTTTTTTTTTTTTTTTTTTTTTTTTTTTTTCTTTTTTGTATTTCAGCTATGACTTATGCTTTTTTTTTTTGATTATGTTCATAATAATATAAGATGGAATATTTGATGATTTATTTATATGTTTCACTAAGAACGATATTTTTTTATTTTTTATTTTTTTTTTTTTTTTATTTGTTTTTTATTTTTTTTTTTTTTTTTTTTATGTACCATACCTATACTTATTAACGCGCAGATATTCTTAGCTATTTAAATATGAATGAATTTTCCCGGCTTAAACATTTTAATCTATAGTAATGGGGAAATATTGATCAGGTACACGAAAGGGCCTTAACTATAATACCTTCGATTCGTGTGTTTGCATTACATCGATCTCACTACTTTTCCAATAGTTTTATTTACGAGTTTTTCATCGTAACTTGCGTAAAACTTCATGAAACGATTCATACTTTATGCGTAGATGTATGCGTGCAAATAAAATACACACCGTTATTTTGAACGAGTGTATTGCGTGACTCCAAAATAATTGTCTTTATCGAATTGTCATGTTGCTTTGTAAGGCATACAGTAACCGGAATAAAAAATAACGGTACCTCATACTCATTTATATTTAATGATCAGCAAGTGTTTTTCCAGAAGTGACGCGGAGATGTATGCATATGGTAAAAGTTTTGAAAGCGCGAAATGATTGCTATTTGTAGGTAGAACAAAGTGTTTGATCAATTATGTTTGAAGCGTATAAAAATGTAATAAATAAATAAGTTTTGTAGGAACTTTTGAAATGTGTACAGATTTTTTTGCATTGTCACATATGTAGAGGAACAAAAATATCGAAAAAATGACGTCTATTCTACAGATGTTTTTCCCTCCATTAAGATACATTTTGACAGCTCGAATTTTGTGCTTTTATTAAGCTTTAATAGCTTTCGAAATAATTCTTCAACAAAGCTTTTGTAAAAATGTACAGAAAATGAATCTAGAGAGATAATGAATCTAGATAGATATCTATATAGAATCTAGATAATATATAGAATCTAGGTCTGAAAGATCCATATAGAATCTAGATAGATCTGAAAGATCCATATATAATCTAGACAGATCTGAAAAATCCTTATAGAATCTAGATAGATCTGAAAGATCCTTATAGAATCTAGATAGATCTGAAAGATCCATATACAATCTAGATAGATCTGAAGGATCCATATAAAATCTAAATAGATCTGAAAGATCCTTATAGAATCTAGATAGATCTTTCAGAATATCAGACATCAAGAATGTTTAATGTAGTTAAAGTTTATGAAATTGCCTAAATTGTTTTAAATTAAAAATAAATGAGTGGGAATCTGACATAGGAAACTTTTATTGTGTTAAATTTCGTATGTCTGATATTCTTTGACGTCAAATATTAAATGAACTTTACAAAAAAGTTCACATTATTAAATAAAATATTCTGCTTATTACCCAGCCTTTATTAGAATAATATCGAATTTTGCTGTTTTCAAACTAGAATTCGATATTGAAATAAAAAATAATAGAAAAAATTAAGCGTTGCTTATGCTTTTTTCTAATCTAGAGCTATTATTTATGTTACTTTTTTAAAAAATTTTGTCCTTAATATATACAATAAAATATTCATTTTCATCAGCTGTTTTAAAAATAGTACAATTTTGATAATTTTAATTTTTTTGTTTTATGTAAATATTAATCGGAATTAGCTATTAATTAATTCGATATTATGATTATTATAATATAGCCGAGTGGTCATAATCACGAACTCGTGGCTGGTGAGTAGTGAGTTCGAATCTTGGTGCCACTGAATACCCACCGTGAAGAGGGTCTGATACCCATTATATCTGTCGTACCTCAAAGTTGTTGCGTCGATGTGGTGTGGAGCCAACTCAGATTTCGTCCTCGTCATTTGATCATGGTTCAAAAATGCATGGTCTTTTTCCAACAGCCTCGCGTTTCTTTAGAGAGCGACATAAATAACAAATTGAATCAAATCGCAAATATTAAGAATATTATATTTAAATGGAACAAAAATTACTCCAGGGAAATTATATCCAGTTTCTTTTCAATAATAAATAGAGTATATTAAGTAATTAGAAATAATCTCTTCGATATTATTTTCCTCAGGTATCCTATTCAGTATGTTTCGGGTTCAACATTGTGAATTGTGATTGGATTGTAAGCAACTAATATTTAAAAAAATGTCAATTCCTTCTTTGAATGGATGAATAAGAAGTATTTTGTTAACGATTGAAAATGTGAACAAGATATAGACACACACACACGCGCGCACACACATATATATAGGGAGGAGAGTGAGCTAAAATAGTAGGAATTGAAAAAAGAGCATGTGATTTGCCGGCATTGTTGTTTGTAGCAATGCATGCACACCCGGTTTGGCTAGTTTGGCTGAAAAACCAGTTTTCGACGCCAACTTTTGCAATTGTTTTAACAGTTACATTGTTACAACAATGGAGACGAATTTAAGTTGGCGTTAAAAACCGGTAATTAATTTAATTTAACTAATTAATTAATACTTGAAAAAACTGTATGAACGCGTCAAGTGTCAAAATTTATTTGAACTTGATTGGATGAATAGAAAGTCACTTAAGTCTTTGTTATAAAGTCGGGGAAAATGATAATTGTTCTTTCATATTTCCATTGCAGTGTAAAAGTTTTAATCATAGATGTTTCAAAAGAAACTTCATCGAAAGAAAATTTCCTAAAACCCCAAACTGAATTTTTGGATGCATTATGCTTAAAGACATTTCTACAGAATAAATAAAAAAAAGAGCAATGTTTTACGTTGAACTCAAAGTATTTCTCGTATTTTTTTCAATTTCTACTATTAGCTCACTCTCAAAAAAATTTTATGTATATAAACTGTCCTAAGTCAGCAATGTTGATAATACTGTAGCATCCATCCTTTTATATTTTTTTATATTTAACTCTATTATTTTAATTGTTCATATTTCCTTTTAAATTCTGTTGTCTGGTTATCTTGCAATTTCAATTCTTTTCAGTTTTAATCATGTTTATTCATCTCTCTCTTGTAGAGAAATTTTGATTATATATATCTTATTCCGTTAATAAAATACTTTTTATTCATCCAATCAAGTTCAAATAATTTTTTTAAAAACTTGTAATGGATGACACTTGATGTTAATACAGTTTTTTCAAGTATTAATTCATTAATTACCGGTTAATTAATTAATTACAGGTTTTTGACACCCACTTGGATTTGTCTCCATTGTTGTAACAATATAATTGTTAAAACAATGAAAAAAGTTGGCGACGAAAACCGGTTTTTCATCCAAGCTAGCCAAACCGTGTATGCATTGTTATGCTCTTTTTTCAATTCCTACTGTTAGTTCTTTCTCTCCCTATATATATCTTGTTTTCAAATTTTCAATCGTTAATACAATACTTGGTATTCATCCATTCAAAGTAGGAATTGACTTAAAACGTTCTTTTTTATTTCGCTTGTTTCAAATTCAACGTTTCTTCATATAAATAGCTGAATTTTCTGTACTTGAAATTTATTATGAAACTCAATAAAAATGTTTTATTTGAAATTTCGAAGATCATGATGCTCCATAAATTGTTTTCAGTTGTCTAACACAACATAATTAATGTTTGATACGAAGCCTGAAATTACCAATTTAAACAGTTCACCTATTTCTGAACTGAAATTTACCTTTAGATTGTATTTAGATTTTGATTGATTATTAATGATCGCCTGTCGAGAGCTTTCTTGTTGTTGTTTCATTGACTATTACAGCACCAGAAGCGCCATTGCATGTCTATATTAGGCAATGTAAATTTGTATTGACAAAATGTTATGTACAAAAAAAAAATTAAATTGCATGAAAAACTTTAAAAAAGAAATGCTATTTTTTGAATAATATGAATTTTCTTTCTGTTCTATTTCTTTAGTTGGTTTGCTGTTCATTGTACCAGTATGAATAATACTAACAAATTAATCAGCAGTGACAATAAAGGTTATGCGTCTGTCTTGTTCGAACAAAAAATGAATGGGAAAGTTCCAATTGGAAAAGTAAGTTTTTATGTTAGAATTTATGCATTGCGTAATTATTCTGTACTTAAAAAGATTACATTATATACCGTAAAAAAATGTCTCAGAATCCTTTAATTTGCTTGATTAATACGTTCCTGGGATACAAAGAACTTGAATGTTTAAAATGATTTTCCCTAGAAGATATGCTACATTGAACATATAATTTAAATTATGTATAATAATTATCTAAGCATGTGTTCAATTTTTTAAGAGTCTTGAAGTATGACAGTGCAAAAATGTTATAGTTTGAACAAGATGACTAAAACGAATTTAAGACATTTTAAACCTATTGTTAATATGAGTTACGTTTCTGTTGTGCACTGAAAAGCAAGACCGTTGAGAATTAAATTTTAATAAATTGATTTGAATATTTTATATTTTATTAATTTAAAAATAGAATGTAACATTTATAGGAATTGTGAAATTTATTTAAACATTTTAAAACTAACTTTATCCCCCCAAAAAAATATCTCATTTTGCGCCTTTAACTTTAATTACCTTTTTGTAAGATGATATTTCATAATGTTGTTTTCCACAATGATCCTTCTAACTTATTATTTATATTGCCACAATCGAAAACATTAAATCAATTTTAAAAATTTTATTTGCAATAACAGCCTTGTTTAACTTACGGCACATGAAAAATCTGTATTTTATGAAGCTGTTAAAACTAATAACGACGACGACACACCTTGGCATTACAAGAAAAAGGCTTTAGATGTGTTTTTTGGTGGCAAGATAGTCCATGCGATTTCCACATTTGCCAGTCATCGATCATATGAGTTCGATATCCGACAAATTAGAAAAAACAGCGAGGCAAAGAAGCTATACAACTGGTAGGCAATGAACTGTTGAGCAATGTGTTCCATGTACATCTCGCATTGTCTAGTTGAAATTTTACCTTAGTCATATTTTGTGAGTAAGCGGTGACAAATACACTCTAAAACTCCAGAGGCGTAATGATAACTATAGAATGTATAGATAATACGTATTGGAAGATATGGAAGTAAAATCAAATCCAGTGGCACTCCAAACCATGAACCCAGATTATGCACTGGTATGGTGATGCATACTCTAACAGCCAATGGCACAATCTGGTGATGCCACCATTCTTAGGTATTGTAAATAGAATAATGATTCGTCTCAAGAAACCGTGTGTCATGTAATTCGTTTGTCCATGCCGGAGTTCAGCGCCATTGCAGATGTACATTCCAGTGGTGTGTCAAAAGTAAACGCAACAATGGATGCCTATCTGAAATTACTTTCTTCTGCAGATGATTTCGAATATTAACGAGTAAAACAGATTGTGTTATTGTAATAGACCCTATTTCTTCATTTGTTTCTCTAGGGGAATTCAGAGCAATGATCCCAACATGCCTCGTCTGTTATCGATGGTGTAATGAAAGTAGTACTTTCTTACCATCAGTCCATGCGTCTCTTTTGCTCACATTGATTCCATATTCACATGCCTTGGACATTATTTCGTCAACGTGAGCATCTATTTCCCGAGATTATAGCTGGAAATCTACAAGCCCAAATCTTACTCTGTAAAACACAGATGCTTGCTTGATTGACTTCTGTGTCTTCGATGAGGTATACTGAAGCTTCTCACGCCAAAAAAGAACGACAACCCAATTTCATTTGTGACGGATCTATCCACGACCTTACGTTTAATCCTCTTGGAGAAACTTTGGGACTAGCTTTCGCGTTAATTCACAGCCATCCCTCAAGAAGAAACCTTGATATGTAAATTAGTTTGACTGTATAAAGTCAAGGTTTTGTAAGGAATTTACCACTATTAGCTTAAGAAGGAATTTACCACTATAGTAAATTAGCGGATTAAGGTTTAAGAATCTGAGATAGATTGAATTAGATTAAATTAAACAGATCACTGGCGCTTGTTTACTTAGAATAGATTGCTCTCTTTATATATCACTCCTAAGGTCTCCTCTTGTAGTTTCACTTGTGGTTGATTAGTGTGTTTGAATAGTAATAAAATAATAATTATTATGGAAGTTTCTGGTGAGATGCTTTGTTTTCCCCACACCCTTTGGTAGGCAAGATGGTGAAGGAGCGACTTTAAATAGTTCCCGCTCATACATTACTTAAAAATTACCTTCTGTTGTACCTTTACATCAGAGGTGAGCAGACTTTTTCAGGGTACAGTCTACTGCAAATATTTTTAAGGTATTGCGATCCACTCAGTGGCGTAGATGGGATGATTCCGCATTAAAACTGTGTGCATAGTTTTCTTAACATTTATTTTCGACATGTTATTCCTCTTTTAAAAATGACAGTTTGCTATTTTTACTACAAAAACACAAGTAACACAAAATTATCAAACTGAATGCTTGAGTAACTATGATCTACTACTAGACCATTGTGCGAGGACGTATTAAATGCAGCGAGCAGGTAACGTACGTGAATCTATGTTACTAAAAACCAACGTATGCACTTAATCTGTTCGCGAATCCCATGCTATCATGGGAAGAGCTGATCATCAACATTTATTCTCCCTTTTAATCGGCGTGTGGGGAAAAATTCATTTAAAGGCTGGCATTGCAGTGATCACTTTTTCCGCTACAGCGGCAGTGATCGTGTAAAGCATCATCATGCACTTCTAATGAAGATACATGAATCTTCTACACGTTCATCGAATCATTTGTTTAAGTAAACACAGCCACATCAACTGTGTAAAGCCGTTTCTCCATTCTAGCTGGCGTCGGCGCTCCATGAACATGTTTCTTTTAGTATGCGCATTTTAGGTCTTAGTAAAAAGGCGGTCACCACAAATTGTCTTGGCGGTCCACAGGTCGATCGCGATCGACTCAATGCCTATCTCGGCTTTGCATAATGCTTTTAGGTAAAGATAGTGGTGGATATATTTTGTATGTCTTACCGAAAATAGTGCAAATTTCTTAATATTGGATGCTTCCTTTATGTTGTTACATTTTGGATGAATAACAATGTACATACATAGAGAAAAAGAACGATTTAAATCGTGAATATTTATTATATTTATTATTTGAATAATGCAATGTCTATTTTTAATTTTTTTTTTAAGAACTCTTACTTTGCTAGGTCGAACTTTGCTCAAATGTACTCTTAAATCTTTCAAGAAATCTAGTCGTGACTCATCTTTGTTTTCAATATTCAGTTTAAAAAGGCTTTTGTTCACATAAATATGACTTTGAGAACACATGGAATGTTTCTATTGCTTATTTTGTAAACTTTATCTATTTAGGAGTTTTGTAATATTTACTTAAATTGGATATATCATCCAATATATATTATAACAATGATTTATGTACACGAGGAAAGCGACTTGCTCAACTCGAGATCTCTGCAACTATTATTCATACTTATTTGAAATTTGGCAAGAATGTTTCTTTCGTTGAGAATAGATCCGCTAAAAATGACTTTTGAGGAAGTTAACTCCGAAGGGGAGTATGGGGAAGTATAGATATTCTTTTATTTGGAAATTCAAGTTCTGTCCTTTTTGGATTTTTAATGCATTAGATAGTTTCAATGAATAATTATGATTTGTTTAATTAACGTATTTTAGTTAAAACTATACTTTATTATTTTAATAAGATTTTATAAGCTGAATAACACTCAGATTTTTTTTAAAACTCGTTCAGTATCATTAATTTAAACCTTCATTCATTTTTTAAATTAAAAGAATAATTTTTGCGATAGCTGAATACTGAAAATTCATTATTCTTTTTCCAAACTATAATTTTTGTGAATTTTTAAATGACTTTTTCGAAATGTCTGAAATAAAGGTAAATTTAATCACTGAGTGAGAAAAAAAAGAACTATTTGTCAATGCTAGGATAAATACATCTCAAAACATTCATTTGATTTATTTTGAAAACTGTAATTCTTTTTTTTTATAAAAAAAATATTGAATATATTTTTCACTGTTAATGAATTAAAAAGTGCGTTTGAGAACTCCAAAATATACTTTGTACTTCAAGAAATATAAAGAAATTTCAGAGTATATTTGATAATGCCACTTTTCCGTGTTTTTGAAGTTATCAGGAAAGTTCCTCATTCAGCCCTTTTACTATAGAAAGAAGTTTTCTATCGCTACAAGGAGGAAAATGGCCGTCTGGTTATCTGTGTATGACAGCTGCCAATAAATTAAGGAAGTTAATTATCTTATTTCTCGAAACCCCTTAACAATATAGATAAATTTTATTTTAAATTATACGTTCAATTTTGATTTCTACGTATATAATAGGCAAAAGTAAATTTTATTTCTTTTAAATCAGCAAAAATATGAAGAATTCGCATTTCAAAAGTATTTAAACTATATTAAAATTTTTTTTTGCGAAATGAAGATATGTCATTTGTAATAGAGAGCTTTATCATTTTCTAGGAATTATTCTAAATTAGACTGTCTAACTCAGAGGTTCCCAAACTTGTTTGTCTCATAGACCCCTTGCCATGTTTTTCGGTATAGGGTAGACCCCTGCTTACGTAATATTGAATTTTTGCAAATTTATTAACTTAATTATGTTTATGACAGCTGGTACAGAGCTACTTAGATTTAAATTTCTAACTAGTTAAGTTTGGTAACGTAAGAAACACATGTTAATTAGTTTAAAATTTAAGTTATGCATAAAATAACTGATTAAAAAACAAATGCTCATAATGATAGGGATAAATCTGGTATTTCAACAACAAATTTTCAACATTTGTCATCAATCTTGTCAGGTTTAATCCTAAATTTCCACAATTAGAAGTGTCCAGCTGACAATCGTGCTGAAGCTCCTTCTCACTAGGAAAAGCAATTAAAACCTTTCTCCATTACTCTATAATTCGAGATAAATAACAGGTATGTCTCTTTAAAGTCAAATTGCTGACATCCGTTTCCAAACTTTACTTTAAGATCTTCGTTACTTCCTATTTCGATCAGTTCCTCTTGTAATATGACATTTTTTTTTCAATGTGACAATAGGAATTCATTGCCAAGTAAATGCATTCTCAAACCTAGTTTTAAAATCTGAAAAAAAGGAATTTAAATGTTGAACGTAGGCTAAAACGTCATCTTCCTGGCTGATTGTCTGTGACCAATTGAGAAACTAGGAAAATTAGCTACATCCAATGTTATACTTCATTAGCTTAATTCTGGAAAGAAATGATGATCCTTGTTTTAATAAAATTTATGCTGTCACATAGCTGCAAATTATCCTCATTAACTTCAGTAAATAAATGTGTTAAATAGGTAAAATATTTGGTTTCCATTTGGTTAAATTTTCTTTTAAAATTAAAATTACGATATGGTTTAATGGGAACAACTGTCGTAGACCCCCATTTACGCCCCATGAACCCACAAATTATTTTCTGGCTGTCGTGGACCCCTTGAAGGTCGTCATAGATCCCTGGAGATCTATATAGACCACTTTGGGAATCACTGGTCTAACTGTTGGACAAATATTTTCTTGAGTGTCACCTTTCAGTTTTATTCACTTGTAATGCATAATTTATTTGGTGATCCTTTAAGAACTGTATTCCAGAATAAAATTTTCTCCACCACTTCATACTATTTCCTTGTTCGTTTTGCAGATATTTTCAAAATTTTATTTATAAATTAATGTAGCTAATAAATGAACTATAAATCACTGTTTTGCAAATGATAAAATATTTAATAAAGTATCATTTAATGCAGTGAATTTTCTTCGGTGCATATGAAAAATTTTACATTACTCGATTTCCTTTGTGAGTCGAATATAGTAGCCGCGGTAGCTTGTAATGCTTGTCGGTTCCTGCTTCCCTCTAATCACCCTTGTCTACTCTCGGACCCGGCTAGATGTGTGGGAAGAACTGAATAAGCAGTCGACATGATTCACTCTAATTATTTTATTGACACAAAATATCAAGCAAGCACAATAATAATCTAATTAAGAATAATGATCAGTATGCAGAGCGCGAAGGTGAGACTCGTTAGCATGGGGACTATATTACGGACCATCAACTGATTCCACGATAACTTATACAAGCTCAATTATCAACTACTCCGCGCACTAATAGGCTAAACTTCTATTTAAATAAGGATCACGATACCTGTACTCTTGTGAAGTCCTACTGTTGAGACCTTGAAGGTAATCTTTAACTGGATTCGTTCACCTCCGAGTGATCCTCTCTTGGAATACTTCAATTGATGCTTTCATAAACTTAGATTTGCAAGTAAACTTAGATTAGGTACGTAAGGGTCTACCCAAAGCCGAAAAACATGGCAAGAGGTCTATGAGACAAAAAGTTTGGGAACCTCTGCTATACAAGCTCAAAATAAACTACGTCGCACACTAATAAGCAAAACTTCTGTTTAAACAAGGATCACAATACCTGTACTTTTATGAAGTTGAGTCCTCCAGTTGAGGTCTTGAATGCGATCCTTATCCGGATTTAATCAACGTCGAGTGATACTCTCTTAGACTTCTTCAATTGATAAACTCCGATTTGCACTTAAAAATTTCGCGATCCTCCACTCACCAACTAACTCTCAAACTCGCGAATACAGAATTTATATAATATACTTAATTTGCATAATCACGTTTTCTTCCTTCGGTGAAAGTTGGTTGGTCAAAATATTTCCCCAGAAAAGTCCCCAAGGGTTAGTCATAAACGCGTATAGATCCGTCACAAGCTTAATGGTTAAGATCATGGATTCGAGGTCAATGTGTCATGAGTTCGAATCTTGTGCCACTGAAGATCTGCCGTGTAGAGGGGTTGATGCACGTTAAATTGGACGATGTCTCAAGTCCTCCCATTGGCGTGCTATGATAGTTCGGCGAAAAGGCGCCAGCTCAGGTGCCGTCCTCGTCACTTGACTGGTTCAAAATTACCAGATCACCAATAGTCCTCGTGTTGCTTTATAGTGCGACGTTAATATAACTCACTCTCTCGGTACACATGAAAAGTATTTATATTACTCAAGTCAATTTCTTTTTTCAGCCACATTATATTATTATCACACTAATACGAAAAAAAAATTAAATTATTACATTTTTATATTGCATTGCATTATCCTATATAGCAAATAAAAGCAGTGAATGTTGGTAATGTAAATACTAGTTATAAACAACTTGCGGTCCTTCGACCTCGGGTGTGAGAGGGTACGAATAAGAACCAGACATTATCTAAAGTTAACCACTTTTATTTAACTTTTAACATTTGCGAAAATTAATGAGACCTCACTTTTCTAACTAAACCCGAGGAGCAATAAAACTTATTAATCTTATTCGATAAATATTATAAACACTTATCTTATTAATTTTCTTAAACACTCTTGCTGCCGACTTGCTTAATCGTCTGCCGTAAGGTGGACAACTTCCACCTATCTCTGAATTCTACCCTTTGGAATTAATATTATAAAGCGTGACCACCGGTCTCTCACACTATGCTTTCCGCTTAGGATCAATTTTCAACCATCACCTCGCCTACTACACGACTAGCACTTAAATAGAAGTTTGCATTTACATAAAATCGTCCTCTCTACGGAAAGCGGTTTTCATCTAAACTCACAGTTAAAAAAAAGTATTTTCTCCAAAAGGATTAGTAGAAGCCCGAATAGAACTCGTTGCAAACTTTAAAATAGACGTATACTGCTTTATTGTGATGTCTTTTGTACAATAACTACCATTTATCGGCTTGAATATATTTCGAATAAATTCAATATCAAGCCTTTTTAAATGTTTTAAAGGTTAAAAATTTTTCATATAGTAGAGTTCCCATGTGTTACACTGGTATTCAAAGTTAAGAGAATTTTTATATTTTGTCTATTATCTCTACAAATACTGGATAGATTTTAATGAAATTTGGTATGTATACAGGGCTTTTCTGGTATGTATATAGGGTATGTTTAATGCAAACAAAATAACCCTTCAACAGTTAAAATACGCACACTGTCCCTGGTTCTCTCCATATATTCTCGCTGTATTTTCATATGGAGAGAACCAGGGACCCGCTACCTGTCCTCCGATGTCTGAGAAATTGACCATTACGGCAGCGGAGACTTAGTGGTCTGAGCAGGCATCCCGTTGAATAGTTGCACACCCCTCTATGTCTTTGAAAGAGGCACCGTGACTGCTGTGAGGTATAGGGATGAGATCTTAAAGCCCTATATTCGTCTTTTCACAAGTACAGCTGTCCCCAATTTTATTTTAATGGATAACAACGCGAGGTACATAGCACTCATCTGGTCGATGAATTTCTGAAAAGTGAGGATATTCGCCGAATGGAATGGCCAGTTAGATCTTCAGACAACATCCGTGTAGAACAAGGGTGTCAAACTCAAAGGCTGACTTGGGCCAAAGAAACAAGGTTTAACTTAAAGTGGGCCGCAAACAAAATCAAAATTCATAGAAACGTAGGTATATTTCGAATAATACATTATGATAAACATATATAAAAGAACAAGAAAAATTTAATATGTACGTGCTCACTTGATATTTTTTCTCCGCTACTATCTTTCCAGTTTTGGGAGAATTTTTGATATTTTATTATACATTATTGTGTGCCAATATATTGAACGGGTCACAAAAATGCTCGCTGTGGGCCGCATGTGACCCGCGGGCCACGATTTGACACACCTGGTGTAGAACATGCCTGGGACGCTCTGGGAAAGGCAATTGCAACTCTTAAACCCCTTTCGAGGACCATCCAAGGCCTGAAAAAGGAGTTGCTGAACGAGTAGGATTAATTATCCCATGAACTCATAAATTCCCTTAATTCCGTTATAGAATCACGGTGTGAGGCCTGTTTATCTAAAAGAGGGGACTATACTCCCTAAAAACCGTTTTTTTTTTTTGTTATATTCTTCCACTGTTGTTTTATACCTTCCGACTTCAATGAGTGTTAACTACGATCACGCGTGTGTATTTTAAATCTTGAATGATTACTTTTTTTCATTATAACAGTCCTATAAACATACTAAATTTCATTAAAATCTGTCCTTTAGTTCTAGAGATAACCGACACAAAATCTAAAAATTCTCTTAAATATAAACGAAGTTGTATATATATATACAGGGTGTCCAGCCTTAATGTTACCCAACAGCTAATTCCCGAACCGTTCGGTTTAGATATGCACTTCTAATTTAAAAAATGTTTTTAAAAAGGTAAGGAATGTTTTTACGTGCTTTTCGAGCCAAAAAACCCATTTAGAAAAAAATTACAAAAATTAATTTTTTATACGGTCTCTAGGTTTTATCACATATTTAGGAAAAGATGCAGTTCACAAAAACAAATTAAACACAAAAAGTTTTACTTTATTACGATAAAAACTTTCCGAGTTATGGAAGTTTGAAAATCATACATTATATCCATTTTCTCGGCTATTTCCAAGAAGCTAGTAAGGGGCCGTCCCCAAAGTAAAATTAGTTGGAACTCTGCTAGAAAACTTTCGCTCTTGCACGTCACTCTTATGTAAATCGCTTTTAATTTTAAAAGCATACGTTAATAATACAATAATTGAGTACTTAAGAAATAAAATTTATTCTGTATACGTGTAAAACGTAGAAAAAAATAAAATATTTTGGACGAAGAAAACATTTTAAAAGCAGTTCCAAAAAATAGACTTATATGCTGCGGCTTCAGTCTGATTTGCTCCTGTTGCGTAGTCGCTTGCAATTGCATACAGTCGTATTCTAATGTTACGAATTTTAGTACGGGAGAACGAGATGTATACAAATGAAGAATACTGCGAAATGGTACTGTTTTATGGGCAGTGTAATCGAAATAAGAGAGAGGCGGCAAGACTTTATGCCATTAAATTTCCCACTCGAAGACATCCATCTTATTGCACAATTGCCCATGCTGTTCAGCGCTTGTATAAAACTAGGAGTTGCAATAGACGTATTTCTTGTCTCGTGCCTTCACCATTATTTAACTTAATTTGGTCATTCTGATATTATAAAGCCCCTGATTCATGATTGGTGCATCATTTCACATTATGCTATAATTTGAACGGCAAATCCTGTACTATTTTGCTGCTATTTGTTAAAACAAGGTGTTTTAATCTTTTCGAATGTATGTCTTTAATTTAATTTTTATTGTTTGCCAAAAAGCAATACAAATAGTCAATCTATCAATCTATGATGTTTACTATGATGTTTTAATTTTTCTACGATGTTTTATTTATTTATTTATAGCTCTTTCTGTAGATAGTGAATTACTGTTCTCTAAACTCAATTTATATACAACCCCCTTTTCTGAGCAACTCAGATGCTTCAAATTTATGTAGGCATAGCCAGTTTTTATCATAATAAAATGAAACTTTTTGTGTTAACTTTGTTTTTGTGTACTGCATTTTTTCCTAAATACAAGTCATAGGACCTAGGGACCGTATAAAAATTAACTTTTGTATTTTTTTTTTTTTTTTTTTTTGTACATGGGTTTTTTGGTTCGAAAAACACGTAAAAACATTCCTTACCTTTTTTAAAACATTTTTCGAATTGGAAGTGCATATTCAAACCGAATGGTTCGGGAATTAGCTATTGGGTCACATTAAGGCTGGACACCCTGTATATATATCATTGCATCGCTGAAATTACGGACTCTGTAACAGTATTCTGATAAAAGTTTTAACTAATTTGAATACCTCGGAAAAACTCTGGAATTATGTGTGTGTGTTTAATTAATAATATAGTTCTATACACATTTTCTTAGATGCAAAGTTTAAGAAGTTTATATCAACGCAGGAGATTGTCTAGATCAGGGGTACTCAACCTTTTTTCTGCCGGGCCGCATACATATGTTAGCTATTTCACACGGGCCGCATACATATGATGGCTATTTTACGCCAGCCGCAACACGGGGATTAATGGAGGGGGGAGAGAGAGAAATGCTTTAAGACCAAAATTTTAAACGTGGAAATTGATCAAAATATTAAAACTCCTATTTTGCTTTTTTTAATTATTTTTTACATATTTTTATTTTTGCACTGAATTTTTCTAAAATGGAAAAGAATCACTCTTTCAAAATTTCTGCATCAGTAAACGGTTTCATATGATTACCAATGGTATAACAAATTTCATAGGGTGCCTTTGTTATCGCTGTGTCATTGAACGATTCCTGTTTATTCGTATTTTTTAAATACACTTTAGTGACAAATCAAACAATTACTGAACCATGCTTGTTTTTCACTACAAAATAGTCAACTTCCCAATTTTCTTGAATCAATCTATTTTTTTTCGAATATTTTTCCCTTGCAAGATATGAAAGATAGTTAAAAGTTATTTCCACTCATAAAATGGTCGCTACTCCACTGTTGTCTATTATAACGAATCAAAAAAAAATCTATCAATTCACACCCATACGACATCAACAGCCAAAAGCAAAATTTATACATTTATTTTTAACAAAGAATTTCCCACCAAATTTTCATAAACAAATGAATTTTTCAGAGCAATGGGCCATGGCCGAGCCACTTAAAAAGGCCCAGTGGGCCGCAGGTTGAGTATCGCTGGCCTAGGTATCCTTTTTGTCAAATAACGGATTTGTAATTGAGAGAACGGTTTTGGTTTAGTATTTCCAAAAACCAGCGTGTAGCGGAACGGATGCATGTTAAATAAACATGCTGTGAAATTCCTTACGCTAGAGCGGCATGGATGTGGAGAGCGCCAGGTGTCATCCTTGTCATTTGACCGTGACACAAAATTACGAGATCCTACGAGAAAATTACTTTTGTGTTGTTTTTAGTGTGATGTTTGTACACCAATAAACGAGCAGAGGAAACTAGAAAAATAATCGAAACATTCACTTTTTTTGTAATTACTTGATAAGTGAATACTTCATATTCAATTTTTTTTTTAAAATTATACTCTAAAAATTTTTAGTAATCATTTTTAATTAAATGTATTGAGTAATAATAATTTAAATAATGATAAATTTTCCTTAAACTTTATAAACAATTTATATATTTTTTATTTCTAAATTTTGAAAAAAAATGTGTGCTTTTTTTTTTTTAAATTTACGGTAATATTCTGGAGCAGCGATACTCAACCTGCGGCCCACCGAGCCTTTTTAAGTGGCCCTGTCACGGCCCATTGCTCTGAGAAATTCACTTATTTAAGAACATTGTATTAAAAATTTTGTGGGAAATTCTTTGTCCAGAAATCAAATCTATCAACTTTGTTTTTTGCTGTTTGTGTCGTACGGGTACGAATTGATATTCATTTTCTATTTGGAACGGTTACGGTTAATGATAACAGACAACAGTGGAAAAGGGACAATTTTATGGGTGGAACTAATATTTAACTATCTTTCATATCTTGCAAGCGAAAAATATTCGAAGAAAATATATCGTTTTGATTGGGAGGTTGACTATTTTGTAGAGATAAACAAATATGGATCAGTAATTGCTTGATTTGTTCTGAAAGTGCTGTATTTAAAAAAAATACCAATCAACAGAAATCATTCAATGACCCTTTTCCTCGAAGATCTCTTTCAAGAGCTGATAAATAGGCTTTCTTGAATAATCTTTGCAAGAGCAACAAAGTGTTTTGTCAGTAGTAATATCACAGTGGTAACAAAGACCAGTTGGTTATATTGTTGGTAATCATATGAAACCGCTTACTAATGCAGAAATTGTGAAGGAGTGTTTCTTAAATGCTTCTAATTTAGTGTTAGTGATAAAAAATATAAAATATTAATAAAAAAAAAGCAAGACAGGAATTATAACATTTTGATCAATTTTCCACATTTTAAATTTCCAGTGTTATCTTGGTCTTAAAGCATTTCTCCCCCCCCCCCATTTATCCTAATGTTGCGGCCTGCGTAAAATAACTAACATACAATGTATGGGGCCCACGTGAAATAGATGATATATGTATGTGGCCCAGCAGAAAAAATGGTTGAGTACCCCTGTTCTGGAGGATATAAATCCAATATGGTATCCAATACGTATTTTTCAAAGAAGTTTTATTTTCCTTTTCTCGGAATTCAAAAATCTATTAAAAAGCTCTCAAGCACAGCAGGGGTTTTATCTGGTTTCATTGTTGGTTGTTTTATATTTTAAATAGAATTAAATATGACAATGATTTACTAATAACTTGAAGAGTCAGCGTCATCTCGTATTTCCCCGAGATAAGCTATAATTGGAAAAATAAGAAACTTTAGTATATCATTTCTTAGTTTCCATTTTAGTCGGCTCTGTGGTCTAGAGGTAGGGTGTCCGCCTCGTAAGCCCAAGGTTGCGGATTCGATCCCGACTGGAGTCGATAGATTTTCTGGATCCGTAAATCTTAGGTTTGCATGTCATATGATGGTTTATTTATTTATCCAACGCCCGTGGTTTCCTTCTTGACCATTTGGCGCCGAGCCTCCCAGTTCCGACTTACGATGTCGTCAGTCGGGTATTCATCGAGTCCAGTGCATTGGAGCAGGTGGTCGCCATCCATTCTGGCATGGCCGCAGAGTGGGCAGGCCAAGCCAGTGGAGATGTACTCCCAAAAAGTCATGTCCGGTGATTAGGCAAAAGCGGGTAACAGCCTCAGCTCTCTCCAGGTGCCTCGGAACTGGACCTACATTGGCCAGAGTTTCCCATGGCTTTCCTAGGCTATTGGATTTTTTGGGTCACGGTAGTATATTTGTCAATGTGGAAACAATGCTCTTTGCTCTTCTGAGAGTCAAGGGGACTTCCGGTTGAGACGACTCGGTTCCCTGTTTGGCTTTTTGGTCGGCTCTCTCATTGCCGGGGATCCCAACAGGACTTGGGACCCACTGTAAGGTCACAGTCTAGCCATATGAGATTAGCTCCGCAATTTTAGTTCGGCACTGAATTGTGTTAAGGCAGTCAGTCGGTGTATTACTGCTTAATTGCAGCTTGAGAGTCTATGAAGACGACAACTTTTGCAGGATCTAGGCCAGCAGCTAGTAATTGCATTGTAGCTTCACAGATAGCCAAGACCACGGCATCGTAGTTGGTGGCGTTTTTTCCCACTGCCAATCAGCCCTCAAACAGCTGGCAGAACCATCCCGCACCGTCTCCGTTTGTTTCTGGCAGGTATGAGCCATCAGTGTAGATATGGAGCCTCTGATTCGCTGGATATCTTTGTTCAAATCGTTTCCAGAGTACAGGATTTTAGCTCGTCATGAATGGCAGGTGGTTATATGACTGGTAAAAGATCCTTTGAGTATCAATTTGGCTCTGGTACTCGCGGCAAAATTAAATCACTGAATATTTAGCTTCCAACGAGAGCTTGAATTGAATAAGTTCAAGCGTCAAAAATTTTGCAAATGGGCTGCCACTAGATGGTGCCACCAATGAAATGGCTCTCACTCTTGGAAACGTTTCGTATCTGCAAAGGCTTAGCTGCCAAAATGCAGCCCATTTGAAAGAAAACACACACAGATCAATTTTATTCATTGTAAGTTTGCATCTTGATTCGGATATAAGGGCATTGGGGTTTTTGAAACCAGTTTGAGGTAATTTTTAATATATTATTTTTCTTTCTTATACCAGGAAAATAAATTACACTTATTTTCAAATATTGCATCACATTTGATATAAGAGCATTCATATATTTTATGTGTTACTGTAGGTTTTCTTTTTAAACGCATATGATAAATGCCATATTGTAAGCGTTTTAAATTGTTAAGCGTAATGCTTTTGCGTGTAGTATATTTGTATTTGTGCATACATTCATTAAAGGTAGTTTGTAAATAATTTCTTTATAGTTATTTTTATTGGTTCTCCTTATTATTTTAATACAGAGGGATGTTAATTATGAATATATAGACTGGATTAATTGTAATTTAAAATGATAAAACCAAGTGATATTATTTCAATGGTATTTAAACATTTCTAACTCACGAAACCCCTAGAACTAGAAGGTGTTTTTGTAGAACCCCTAGAACTAGAAAATATTTTCGTAGAACTCTACTCCCTTCACACACTTAGAATAATATATTAAAATAATATTTAAAATAGATCAACTATAAATCTATGTAAAGCCAATTAAAATTTTTAATATTAAATTAAATATTTTTAAATCTACTTTTAATGTAATTTACTCATTAATAATATTAATCTGTGTTCCAAATGTCACCTACTTATGCATTATGTTTAGTAACTGGGATATGTGCTTTCATTTTTTCGCACAAACTGTCGAAGCCTAGGTCTATTGAAATTAACTTCAATCGCATTACATAATCCGAGCTTCATTTGTTCTTATACTTTGTTTTTGTACTCACTCACGTTGAGAAATATTTTTCACTTAAACACAATGTTCTGAATGACAAAATATTTATAGCTGTGTGAGAATTACTGTGTATTTTGTATGCAACACAAAATTTCAGAATCGTTCCTGCCTTAATTTAGATTTTTAACATCGAATACGCTAATATGTGTTGTGATTAGCTGTTTCCTTTCTTTTTTATTGTTGGTGTTTTTTCCAAAAATACAAAAAGGTGGATTTTTCATTAGGTAACTAATTAGTCTTGCAAGACATTGTACTTACGCGTGGATAAAATTATTTCGTGAACCCGGGATAGTAGACATTGAAATGTTCACAATCTAGTAGGTAATGTATATATGTAGGATATCCCACGGAACTCTTTTTTGTAAAAGGTTAGATCATATCCCTGTGCAGTGGACGTCAGTTTTAGTTAAAACAGCGCATTCCAGATCAACGCCATCTGGCGGGCTTATTAAAACGCCGATATCAACTTTTTTCCGAAAGAGGCCCACTAACACTTAACAACGAAGCAGCGCTTTCGCGCATCCGCGCCCGCTCGTCATAACCAGGCGGTAAGTTGCAATCCCATCGCATAATGAGTTTTATTTAATGTCTAACGTCCTTCTAGAGGGAATAATCTAACTTTCCTATTTTTTAAATGCCTACATGTCCTAATTTCTGTTCTGTAAATATTCCTCCTGTAAATTCTGCCCTATAATTCATAATAAATTATTTAGTTTGCAACAAGTTTCTTTCTTTAAGTTATGTTGTCTATTTATTAAAAGTTAACCCATAGATCGTAAAAAAACCACCAAAACCCCTAGACACTCCAACAAAAAATCCCGCTATTTGATGAATCTAACTTTTTTGGGAGATTTTCGTTATATATATATATATATATATATATATATATATGGGAATCTAAGATAAAAGTTTTAATATTCTTTTATTATATCATAACACAAAAGCTTAAAAAAAGTATCGCAAAATAAAGTTATTACGTATAAATAAAATTTTCAATTTCTTAATGATAGGAATTAGTCTTAAATTCATGTGGTTATGCAAACTTCATAGAGAACATGAATCCATTTTGCATACACATTTATAAGGGTTTTTTCCGAATTTTTTGGAGATTCGTGGAACTCCTGGGTATGCCTCACGGAACCCCAGGGTTCCGTGGAACTCAGTTTGAAGACCGCTGCATTACTCCAACGAGATATATATTTACTAATTGGATTAAAAATTACCTTATGAAGAATCTAATCGTAATAGAAAAATGATATCGAAAATGCATGTTTGCCATCCTTCTATGAATGCATTTCTTAAATATCTGTTAAATCTATCGAAATAACACAAGGTTTGCTTCTGAGTTTATAAATACGTGTATTCTTTCATTTATATTTCTGTTAACTTTCATATTCTTAGTATATTTTTTATTCCTCCAGGGCCCTTTTGTTGCAGCGTTTGCCCAGGCAAACGAAGGAGATGTCTCTCCTAACACTAAAGGAGCTAGATGCATAGACACGGGTCTACCATGTGACGTAAATACAAGTACTTGTAATGGACAAGTAGGTACTATTTTACTATAGTGGTAATGAAAAGTAATTTATTTAATTAATTTATTGTATACTCTAAATGTATGTAAAAAATGAGCAAAGTTCTTATCCGACATTCATGTTTAGAATTTTTCAGTGGACTTTAATAGAATATTGATTGTGTAAACAATTGTTGCATTATTGATATAAATAGAATCTGTTTATGCTGTCTACTTCTTTAACATCAATTGGATTACCTAAGATATTTCTCAGAGATAATGAATAAAGTTGCCTGATTTTTTACTTTCTCTTATAAATATATATTCCAACTTCTGTAAAATTGCATAATGTATACTACTGGCCTTTAAAATTGCTACACCAAGAAGGCGGCATGTTACAGACGTGAAATTTAAACGACAGGAAGAAGGTGCTGTGATATGCAAATGATTAGCTTTTCAGCGCATTTAGACAAAGCAGGCGCCAGTAGCGATACCTACAATGTGTTTAAGTGAGGAAAATGTTCAGTTGGTTTCTCATACACAAATTGCACTTGAACGTTGTTGCCTGGTGAAAAATTGTTGTGATGCCTCGAGTAAGAAGCAAGAATGCGTACCAGCTTGTTTCTGACTTTCATAAAGGTCGAATTGTAGCGTACCGGGATTGCGGTTTATCGTACCGCAGTATTGCAGCTCACATCGGTCGAGATACAGTGACTGTTAGCAGAATATTGAATCGATGGCTTCAGGACGGTAATACGGAGAACCGTGATGGATCTCAACGGTCCTCCATCTCTAGCAGCAGAGAAGACAGGCATGTTACCTGCATGACTAATGGATCGGGCAGCCCTGTCACGAGCTCTGAGTCAAGAGTTGGGGCTGTTAGCTAGACAACAAGTGTCTGCACGAACAGTTTGACGACGTATGCAGCAGCATGGACTCTCAGCACGGAGATCATGGCTGCAGCTACCCTTGACGCTGCATCACAGACAGAAGAGTCTTCAATGGTGTGATGAACGACGAAACTGGGCACACGAATGGTCAAACGTCATTTTTTCAGATGAATCCAGATTCTACTTACAGCATCAAGATGGTCGCATCCGTATTTAGTGGCATCGTGGTGAACGCACATTGACAGCGTCCATTCGTCGTCGTCATACTGGTCCATCACTTGACGTGTTGGTATGGGGTGCTATTGGATACACATCTCGATCACCTCTTGTTTGCAAAGACGGCACTTTGAACATTGCACGTGACTCTGCCTTTCATTCGAGCCCTGCAAAACCCTACGTTTTCCAGCAGGATAATGCACCACCGCATGTTTGCGATATAGTACGGACCTTCCTTTTTGATACGGAAAATGTTCAACTGTTTCTCTGGCCTGCACATTCACCAGATCTCTCGCCAATAGAAAACGTCTGGTCCATTGTTGGCGAGTGACTGGCTCGCCACCATACGCCAGTCACTACGGTTGATGAGCTGTGGAATCGTGTTGAAGCTGCATGGACATCCGTACCTGTGTATGCCATCCAATCTCTGTTTGATTCAATACCCAGGCGAATAAGTGCTGTTATTACTGCCAAAGGTGCTGTTCTGGGTACTGATTCCTCAGGATCTATAAACCCAAAATTCTTGAAAATTTTATCACTTGTTATTTTCAGTATAATATATTTGACCAATAAATATCCTTTTGTTATCTCCCTTTCTTCCTGGTGTAGCAATTTTAATGGCCAGTAGTGGAATAAATCTGAGTATTTCGAATTGCTATTTAAATTAGGTATCTGCATTGTCCTTTTTTAAAAAAAATAACAAGGCTGCTCAAAAAGATCAATTAGTTTTTAAAATGTTTAGTTTTTATACGATTTTTTTTTCAGTTAGATAAAAAAAAAACTCAAAAGTGAGGATGTTACGAAATCTTTTCAACAAAATTTTACTTTGAGCAAATATTTTTTTAAATTATATTCATCGTTATATCGGGACTCTTTACCATGTATTCCATTCAAGTCTATCTAAACGCAAACTAAATTTTTAAAAATGAACTCCAAATTGTGTGATGATATGTCACAAAAGAGTGGCAGCCTAATAGAATATTGGTATAAAAAGAATTTTTTCAGAGGCAGCTTAATAAAATTATTTCGAAACCAGATGGAATACCTATTTTTTGCACAAGCGAATTTTTAAAATAAAATTCCACAATACAGTTTGCAAACATGATTTATTAAAATTAGTGCTGCCAAAATTTAAAATTTAACTTTTTAAAGAGAACTCTTTTTTGATTAATATGATAAAAGTTGTAATTCTGTTAATGAGAACACAAATAAACGAGTCATAACAGTAAAGAGATAGACCAGGGAGGGCGAACCAATGGCACGCGACACAATATTTTTGGGCTCGCCACCGAACAAAACGGTTTGCATTTTAGTTCAAAATATTTCCGTAATTGATTCCTCATAATCAAGGAATTTTCACAGCAAGAGATTTTCAGCTCAAAGAATTGTTGGAAACGCTCAAGTTTATTATGTACCCCGATGTGGCTTTATTTGGTAAACTGAACTTGTCCCAATTCAATTGGCTGGAAATGGAAGAATTTGAAATACAACTGATTGATTTCCAGTCTAGTTCAATATGGATTCAAAAACTTATTAAAACAAGAAAAAAGTTAGAATTGATTGAAACAAAAAGATTAACAAGCGATATATGTAAAAATGTGAGTAACGAAATTTTGGAAACATGGAATTCAGTTCCACGCATATTTAACTGTTTGAAGAAACTAGTTCACACATGCCAAGCTACTTTAACTGTATTTTCATCTACCTATGCCTGCGAGTCCTTATTTTCAGAGATGAATAACATTAAAGAGACTAGCTTTGAAACCGCTTGGCAGATGACTCCAACTCAGCATGCATTCTGCTAAAAGTAACATCTTACAATCCTAATATAAGTTATTTGTTTTTTAATCTGCAACACAACAGAAGTCACACTAATGTTACTTTAATTTGAATTACACGTATAAAGAAAACATTTAATACTTTACAATGTAAAATATATTTTTTCGTAGTAAATAGGTTTGAGTTGTTGGTATTTAGTTTAATAATTTTCCCAATAATCACAAGTCATAATTGTTTGGTGGCACGTCTATATCTCATTAAATATTTATGCAGAAAAAATGGCACGTTGATCCATAAAGGTTCGCCACCCCTGAGATAGACCATAATATTATGTAATGTAACATGCGCAAAGCTATGCGCGATAATCTTCGTTAGTGATTGGAAGAAAAAAAATTTTTCGAAAACTCTTTCAATGATTTTACAGTTAAAGTACATTTGTTTTAGAATTAGGTCTCTTCAACACTGTGTGTGAATTAAAAAATATATAAAATAAAACTCTATAAAGCATAGGTTCCCAAACCTTTTAGCCTCATAGACCCCTTGACAGGTTTTTCAGTTTGGGGGTAGACCCCCTACTTACCAAAAAATTAAATTTGTGCAAATTTATCAACTTAAATGTGTTTTTGACAGTAGGTATAGAGCTATTTATTTTTAAAGATTTAAAATTTTTAACTGTAGTAAATTATAGAAGAGTTTAAAACTTGAGAAAACACATTTTAGTTAATTCAATTAGTTAGTTAATTAAATTGAAATTTAATTAGTGCATAAAATAACTCAGAGAGAAACAAACAGAAGTTTTTAGAGGGAGGGAGGAATCTGGGGATGCAATAATAAAATTCAACATTTAGCCTCAATCTTATCAGGTTTCAACACTAAATATATCTCCTCGGTTAATAGTGTCCAGTATTTTCTTCTTTCTTTTTTGTTTTGGTGATTGGCAAGTGCACTGAAACTGCTTCTCAATCGGAAAAACAATTAAAAACTTTCTCAAGATATTCCATAATATGGAATAAATAACAGGTATATCTTATTAAAGCTAAAATTGTTGACATCATTTCTAAACTTTACTTTAAGATCTGCATATTCTTGGAGCTTAATTCTTATAATATGACATTTTTTTTTCAAAGTGACCATATGAATTCATTGTCTACTGTGGTACTACGATGGTCAAAACATTCTCAAACCTAGTTTCAAAATCTTAAAAAACAAATTCATTTAAATGTTAGGAACGTCTAAAATTATGCTCCTTTAGCTTAATTCTGACAAGAAAGGCTGTGTGAAATGTGGTCCTTGTATAATAAAATTTATGCTGCCGCCTTGTAACTGCAAATAAACCTCATTAAATTTAGGAAATAAATCTGTTAAAAAGGTAAGTCTAGTTTCAGCTTGATTAAATCTCCTTTTAATATTAGTCACAATCTGGTTTGATGAGAGGAATTATCGTAGACCCCTATTTACACCTCATGGACCCCCAAATTATTTTTTGCTGTCATGGACCCCTTGCAGATCGTCATAGACCCCTGGGGGTCTATATAGACCACTTGAGAATCATTGTTCTAAAGCATATTTCAAAAAAATTTCTTCGAAGTGCTCACCATCATCACATAGTTTCGAAATTAAGTATGATCTAAGCCTTTCATTCTTTGTGTTACTCCGTTCATACACACAAACACGCTGTTTCTTCTCTGTATATTCTTCTAATCATGACTTTATTCTCGGTAAACATTGTTTCTCTGTTTACATAATTAAGACTGTTAAGCTAAAAACTACACATATTTTTATAGATATTATATTCATGCATCGAAAGGTTAGAAAGAAAATCTCATTTTAAAAGCCGAACATTTCATAAAACATGGGTAAACAGTTACACGTCTTAAATGATTGATTTTCTGGGGCATGTCCTATGTTTGCAAACTCTTTACTATTCTCTGACAAACCATTTTTAATTATTTTACGTACATTTATTTTTAAATCTAAAGCACAGTCGAACGCTGTTGTAGTGAATTGTCTGAGGACCCAAGAAACAGTTCAATATATTCAGTTTTGTTAAAATAATATTTACTGGAAGTGGTTTTGTTGGAAACAATCATTGTATGTGTAATAAAACACAATTTACTAATGTAATAAAAACGTAGGAAGTTTATTGTATTACTGTGGTCGTTTTACTTTTATCTGCATTGTCTTTCATTATTAGAATATGATTTATAATAGATAATTATTAATATTATAAACGACAGACATTGGTGCAGAGTCCAAATATTTTTTCGCTATGCTAAACTTTTTTCTCACCATTTGACCAGAATTCAAAATACTGAGAAAAATCTCCAATAACACTTCTGTTGCACTTAAGCAACACTTAATTTCAATTTTTTTTATCAAATATTTAGAGTAATGAAAGACTTAAAAATATATCAATATTAAACTAGTATTTTAAGAATGGAAAATACAGGGTGACTCAAAATGTATGCACTATTTAAATGTTTATGATATCCCCCACTGTTAGTCCTTTTTTCCAAGTATGACTGCTTAAAATATTTACTGAAGTGGGACTAAAATCTGAGCTAATAATTTTTATTCTTAAGTTCTATTTGAAGACTGAGAACATAAGTGAAGTACAAAGACAGTTTAGAAAGAAGTTTCAACGAGATGCACCTACGAGACTCACAATCACTCGTTTGCGAGATAAGTTTGAGGAAGAAATGCTTTTAAGAATTCTCAAAAGAACCATTCCGGAAGACCACACATCCGCCAGTCCCTAGAAAATCTGTTCGGCAAGCGGCTCGAGAAACAAGAGTTTCAAAATCGAGCTTCTATTTCCTTTTGGAGCGTTCCCAATGGAAAAGTTTTATTCCTAGATTTGTTTATGTTCTCAATGGCCGGAGAATTGAGTTTTGTGAATGTTACCTAAATAACAATTGAAATAGTTAGGAATGTTTTGGATTCCATTGGTCAGCGTTATCAATAGGGCCCAAGCCCCAATGGCCGGTCGATAATTTTAACACTTTCGTTAAACCTTTAACTCTTTCGACAATTTAATACTTTCATTCATTTTTCGTACTTTTCGTTCCTATATTTGTTCACATAATTTTGATTTTTGAAACTTTTTGTATTATATTAATTGTTGGAGTTATAATCATTCAAAGAGTGTATACATTGTATTGGAACACTTCATATATGTATCGCAAAATCTGAGCGTATATAAAACGAAATCCAAATTAAAGAATACTTTTTCTATACAAAATAACCAGAGGTTTTGCAGTTCAAGTAAAGACTTAATTTAAATGCTTTTTTGAAAAATAATCTGGTTCTGCGATCACTGAAATATCAAATTTAAAATTAGTACTAAGATTCTTACATATTTTCTGCTTTATATTATAGATAAGATGTAAATTACTAACATTTGTTGTAAATCTAGAATGAAAAATGCATTGCCTTTGGACCCGGAAAAGATATGTTTGAAAGCACTGAAATAATTGCACGCAAGCAGTTTGAAAAGGCAGTGGTAAGCTCATTTTTAAATACCTGTATTAATTACGAAAGTTGTATCATTTAAACCTTTTTATAAACGCTATGCTTTTTCACTTTAGGAGTTATTCGAATCTGCAAATTCGCCCATTTCTGGTCCAATAGGATTTGCACACCAATTTATTGACATGTCTAACCAAACCGTCAGGCTTAACAAGACAGCAAATGTAAGTTTATTTGTGAAATTTATAGTTCGTAAGGTTTTATCGAATGAACTTTTATTAAATAATCACGATATATAAGCCCATTCTTAATGTGTTATGTGATTCAAATATTCATGATTTTATTAAATAAAACAATTTTATACATTTAGTAATCCCCATCTGATATTCGAATCTTTTCTTTAGAAAATCTTGAAAGATGAATGATGGTAAGGAACATCATATCAGCAAGTGTTAAGTTCGATTGAGGGCACAGGCAGGTTCTTTCGGAGTGGATTGTACTTTATTCTGGAAATCAGTGAATTCTTAATACTTCTTAAGGCCCTGGGCCTCTACACAAATGTAGACCCCGCCTATGACCCTTAAAAGTAGACAGTACGTAGCATACATTGCCAAATACTCATTCAAACAATAACCCATAGCAAATAAATGTGCATGACTTACAACCACACAAACCAGCTTGACCGACTACAGCCTATTGATTGCATGAGTAATGATGGTGTTTGGTGGTAAACCTAGACCTGTGCATGGACGACGGTCATCATGCACATGTAGCCAGTTGGCATATCGTCCGAAATACCTAGTTTTTTGGAGAATACAACCGGAAATAACATTGACCATTGAAATCATTCGAATAATGGTTTTATTAAGGTTGATTCGAGAACGAGACGAGGCCCCGGGCCTGGGCCCATTTGACCCCTGCCTTAAGACGTCCTTGCTGGAACTCTCCAGCAATAACAGTAGATTTCTTTCCTGAAACGAAGCAAAAATATAATATCATATTAATCTACAAGAACATAGATTAAAGTATCACACAAATATTTAACAAAACCATTCAAATCCACTTTCACAAGTTCGCATAAGATAAATGAAATGCACAGCTATTGTTATATATGTATGTAATAAATTGTGTGATTCTAATGCTGCTTCTCTGCATCGTCCTGACTGGGAAAAGCCTTGAAGGAGGTTCTGAAACCTAGAAGCCAAATATTTAGCCTGGATCATTCTCGCCTTTTTTTAAACGTAAATTTCGGTCTCCAAATTTGGCAACATTTTCTGACTAAATTTTTGGTGAAGTATTTCGTCTATCTTATTCATTTACTATTACTGAAAGAGAAATCTTTCTTGCTCGCAAACAATCTTTCTGTGACTACAGTACTTTTTCAAAAGACGCAAATTGTCTGAATTTTTTGTAAAATTTAATTTGTTTAATATAAAGTTTTACAAAGATGCAACAACGTAGTCACATATTTCAACCGATTAAAACAATAATGAAAATTTCTCATTGATGTAATATACTTTTGAAATTAAATTCATTTTGGGTGAAAATAAGTGGGAGAAAAAGAATGAGCACAAAACTGATTTGAATTCATCAATTGTTTTTGATCACTGTAAATAATGTAGCTCCCTTGGTGACTAATAATTTATTTAAAAGGAACAGGTTTTATATAAATGCATATCTAACTTATACTTACTATTTACTAGGGACAACTTTAAAAAAAAGAAAGGCGGAGCATTTTGTAGAAACTGTTCTTTTCTGAGGACAGATTTAACATATTTTTAATTTCTTTTGAATCGCATTTTAATAATACTGTAAATAAAAAATTTTGAACCTATTCGAAATATTTCATCAGAGAGTAAGGTCGACTAAGCCTTTGATTCCTTCAGTGGGTGAGTAACCAAGCTTGCCAATGGGTGAGTAACCAATGAGTACCAAGCTTGCTTGGGTGCTAAACACCGGAGGTCTCGCTTCAGACTAAACACCTGATCGAGAGACATCTGCTCATGCACCCAGCACCCAGGGTCACGTATACTGAGATGGGCACAGTAGGCCTTGGCCCTCGTGGTTTGCTGCGCCACTGAGTTTAGTTTATAATAGACATTATAAATATGTATATATTTTGCATTTTTTTTAAAAATAACTTTTTAAAGGAAAATTTAATTTTGGAATCTTTTGGAAAGTTTTAGCTGTTTTGCTTCAAATAGCTAAATCTGTTTCTGATCAGTTGGGAAAGAATTTTTGAAGGAAAAATAAAATTCGTAAATCCTAAAATACTTTATAACAACGCACACTTAATCTTGCATCATATTAATTCTTTATCCATCACAATACCGCAAAATAGTACAATCAGGATGTAAATTAATACGTTTATATATATATATAATTGAATATCTCTAAACTTGAGTCAAATATGACAATTCAAACAAAATATTCAATTTTTATACCTTAGTTTTTCTGAGTAAATTATTTTTCAGAAATACTAAAATATTCAAATTAAAGTGTTTATTCCCTTTTATAAATTATTAAATCTAACTTAATAGAGTAGTTTAAAATATTTAGTGTTGTTGTAACTAAGCATGAGACATTGATATGAAGCGTTGCTTTTTTAAAGAAAGAAATATAACTCTTTTATCTGTATATGATTATCTTTGTATGCTTATATATATTTACTTAATATCTACGTCATACTTCTGAAATAGGAGGATTCGTCCAAATAACTTTTTTTTAAATGTTCTGATAACCTCTAAGATAACGAGTTTCGATACCTGCGTTTTAGTATCATGGTTTTTTTTATATTTTTTTTTTATCTAGCCACTAATGTACTTCTACGAGCTATTGTGTATTTTATTAAATATTAAGGTTCTTAAAAATGCCTCCGATTAGAATTATTTTTATTTTTCCTTTTGTATTTTTTCTTCTAAGAATATTAACTTTTAGAATTAACTTTTTCTCTGAAGTCAAATAATTTTTAGAGTTTTTTTTCTGTGAAGTATGTATTTGCGCGGCGGCTTGTACTTTCACACTGACACTACGATAAACTTAGTCGGTTAACAGTAAATTAACTGCTATCTGATTGCAGCTTCTCCGCGGCAACACTACTCAAATCGTCATGTAGCCCATTTTTTACTTAATTATTTTTCCTTAATTGTGTGCAAGCAAGAAGTTTTCAATTTGGAAGTAACCTAATTAGATATTTCCCCATAAGCTGGGTAGAAGTTATTAAAAAGTAACAGCACTTAGGTATTATGACAACAATCGCCAGCTCTATTAATAACTCGCCAAGTTGGCAACCGCGATTTCCTATGTGTGGTACGTGCTATATTGGCAGCCATGTGCTTTGTTTCATATAATGTCGCCAGTAGGTAGCGATAATACTTAAGTACCAAAGTAACAAATTATTGTACTTAAATACTTTATTAATAGTTAATAAATTAATGATATACTCTATTAAAAAATAAAAATTTTTATTAAAAATTAATTTTTATTAATAATTAAAAATTAGTTTTAAATTCAATGTCAGAAAAGATCGGCAGCCACACACACTACGAATAACAATTTTAGAATCGAACCTATTTTAGGCCACACTTTTATTTATCGCCCACTTGGCTAATTATCGTCATATTAGATAATAGTTCAATGCAAAAAAAGACGAGCTGTTGCCGCAATTTTTTCTCCTTTGCCAAAAGTGGGAACTAAACTAGGATTTTACCACAACTTTATTTACAATTCCATAATTTTTTATTTTGGGATATTGAGCAACAAAGGTCTTAATCCATATTTTGATCCCCATTTTTGAGATCCCCATAATTTTGATAAATTTTTACTAAAAATAAATCAACTGATGAGTTAAGTTGAATTGCTGTTGAGAGGTTGCAATTAGATAGCAATGTATATTCAGTTGGCTTTATTAATCGTGATATAGTGCGAAAGCATGTATAGTCGTGTTTTTTTTAGTTTTATTTTTTTTTATTTTATATGAAAGATTAATCAAGTATATGTCAGCATTAGTTTTAATGTCATAATAAGGTTAATGCTGACGACAATCTTTAATTGAATACATTGTAGTGTATAAAAATTAAGAAATAAATACATTTTTGCGGTTTTTCAAGAACTACGGAATCGTGTTTAATGAAAATAATTCGGTTTAATTTTTGAAAAATTCATAAAAACTATGTTGCTTGTGTGGTTTTGAGCACCAAACGTAATTTAATTGAAAGTACAGTATCAACGTTAGCCACATCAGTTAAATATAAATTAATAAATATTTCACACTCGTATCATGAACTAAGTAAAAAAGGATACTTATAGTACGAGGGCATTTCGAAAAGTAAAGATACAATGGCTCACATTCCTTAAAAAAAACATTTATTTAGAAAACGTCAGTTACATCTTATTAACTGGATTATTTATTATTTTTCGACATAATCACCCCCGTTATCCAAACATTTGTTAAGTCGGTGCACAAGTCGTAGAAGGTTGCCGCCTGTTGTCGGAATCAAATTTCAACTTCATCTTTGATCACATCACCGTCGTTGAATGATTTTCCACCAAGATGGGACTTCAGGTAACGGCATAAATGAAAGTTGCTAGGTGCAAGGTCCGGGCTGTATGGCGGATGGTCAAATACTTCCCATTTGAATTTTTTGAGTAGTGCTTTGGTTACGAGCGTTGTGTGAGGCCGAGCGTTGTGATGAAGCAAGTGGACTCCATTTGTCAGCATTCCCCTGCGTTTGTTTTGAATTGCCCTTCGAAGACGTTTCAAAGTCTGGCAATATGCAGCAGCATTAATTGTCGTTCCGGGTGGCATAAATTCCAACAGAAGAATGCCTTGTCTGTCCCAAAAAACAGAAGCCAGGATTTTTTCCGCTGAAATCGAAGTTTTGCATTTCTTGGCTTTTGGTGAATTCGAACGGCGCCATTGCATTGATTGTTGCTTGGATTCAGGTGTATAGTGATAAACCCACGTCTCGTCACCTGTCACAATGCGATAAAGAAACTCATCACCTGCTTCTGCATAGCGTGTGAGGAAGTCCAGTCCAAAGCCCATCCTTTTCGTTTTGTGTTCTTCTGTTAACATTTTTGGAACCCAGCGCGCACACAATTTCCCGTACCCTAACTTGACAGTCACAACTTCATAAGGAGTTGTCATTGACACTTCCGGTATGATCTGATGCAATTCTTTCAATTTGAGACGTCTATTCGCACGAATTGCTTCCTCCGTTCTCTGAAGAAGGTCATCAGAGATCACAGATGGCCAATGAGTCATGAGCATCGGTCCTACCTTCAGAGAAATGACAACACCATTTCGTTTCATTTTGTCGATTCATAATGTTCCCATAAACAGAAACAATTTCTTTGTGAATATCCGCTGCTTGCTGACCTTTTGCATGAAGAAAACGTATAACGGAGCGCACTTCGCATTTGGCGGGATTCTGAATCGGCGCAGCCATTTTAAACACGACCTACTCCAACCAGAATCAACGTTGAAATGCCGAACGACCGCAAGGAGAAAGCTAATGGTTCAAGGTTAACACCTGTGTTGCCAACTTGCTCGCCAAAACTTTTCTTTTCCTCTGGTGTACGGTGTATCTTTACTTTTCGAAATGCCCTCGTACTATACCGTCCACCAGTTTCACAAAATCAAAAAATGTCGCCAAATGTTGTCATCGTTATTATGACTGTGTTTGAACATGCGTAAGAATGGTTTCTATATTGGCTACATACAGTGGCGCACACAAAGGGGGGGATCCTAGGGGTCCGGTCTCCCCCGCCCCAATCCCTTGATTTTTTTTTATTGATGAAAATCCTACATATATATAACGTAAAATTTAATTAAGTACTTGTAATTAACAATTTATTTTATTAATTAATGCTAATTATTGATTAAATAATCTATTTTTTACTGTTTTTTTGTTAACAAAATCGACAAAATCAGAAGAATCAATTGATGTTGTCTTGAGGTATGATACGAGTTGGGGGACTTTTGCCCATGGACCCCCTTTTGAAAAATTTTTGTGTGCGCTACTGGCTACATATCATGGCATTTGGCGATGTCTTTTGATTTAACGATATTGGTCAACGGTATAATACGTAAGTACCCTTTAAAAGAATTTTAAATAATGTTATTAAATAAACTGGTATATTTGAGTATTATCACAACCTATTGGCGACATTATATGAAACGAAGCACATGATTGCCAATTCAGTGCATACGACACATGTCAACTTGGGGTTGACAACTTGGCGAGTTATCTCGAACATTGGCGATTGTTGCGATAATACGCAAGTACCAAGTAAATTTCTAAATAAAAATCAGATAAAACAGAAACCAGAGAAACTAAATATGTATTATATTGTATTATACTAATAAATACATTGGAATTAAATATATAATGTACAAACTTTCCAAAGGTGTCGATAGCTTACAAATTATTTTTAAATACGAAAAAAGATTGAATGAATTTTTACCAACACATAGCGACTTCTTTATTCATTCTTGAACGAACAACAACAACAACACACAGAGAAGAAACAAACAAAGTACACAAAAAAGGGGGGTTGTTCCATTTCTCCGTGAAAAGGGATGATGTGTGTGTGTGTGCAATGGTTCATAACATCCCGCCCCACGTTGAAATAACAAATTTCAACCATACATCAATATAGAAATAGACTGTTACAAATTATCAATAAACACAATTTTTTACAATATACAAAGCTAAATAATCCAAAATATGCACAAATATCAAATAAACAAATACAAATACAACAAATATCAAAATAATAAGCAAGAAAAATGTACAATTATGCACAGGATTTTAAACTTGCTACAGGCAGAATTACGATACTATTGATAGACCTTTTCGAAATTTTATCTTTTATTTTTACTTTCACAACACGTACCAAGCCATCTGAACCAGGTATGACTTCCGTGATTCTGCCTAAGCACCATTAGCACGTAGGCATATTAGCTTCCTTTAATAACACTAGAATTCCTACAATAACATTATTTTGTTTAACTAACCATTTTGTTCTTTGTTGTAGATTAGAAAGAAAATCTCGATGCCATTTGAACCAAATAATTTGTACCATTTTTGTGAACCTTTGCCAATTATCCAATCTATTTATCTCTAAATCAATCAAACTAGGCTCGGGAATAGCATTTAAAGATCTTCCAATTAAGAAATGGCCAGGTGTGAGGACTTCGTAATCATCCTGGTCATTAGACAATGGACAGATAGGGCACGAGTTTAAAATTGCCTCTACTTGGCTCATGACAGTACTAAATTCTTCAAATGTTAGCTTGGCATCTCCAACAACTCTTTTAAAATGATATTTAAAGGATTTAACTCCCGCCTCCCAGAGCCCTCCAAAGTTAGGTGCTCTGGGAGGAGAAAATTCCAATTAATATTCTCTGATGCATAATATGTTGCCAACTCTTCATTGTGGTTACATACCATCTGGTACAAGCTTTATAGCTCTCGTTGAGCCCCAACAAACGTTTTAGCATTGTCTGTGAAAAGTGTTTTGCTAATTCCACGTCGAGCAAAGAATCTTTTTAACGTGGCTATAAAGGCGCCAGTCGTTTTAAATCCGTAATAATTTCAAAATGAGTGGCTCGGGTAACAAAATAAACAAAATGGTTACATATATTTTATGATACACATTTTTTCGCTGCCCTTTATATTTAATGTAGAATGGCCCTAGAAAGTCGATCCCACAGTAATTAAAGACAAAACCCTGGTTTACACGTTCACTTGGAAGTGAACCCATCAATTGTTCGCAAAGTTTAGGTTTAATTTTGAAGCAAGTAACACATTCGTGAGTAATTTTACGAACTAGAGATCTGCCATTTAGAATCCAGAATTTCTGCCGAAAAAAGGATAAAAGTGCCTGAAGGCAAATATGCAAGTTTTTATGTGATAGTAAAACATAATTAATTTGGAAAATTTATTAGTATGAGGTAGAACAATTGGAAATTTACAGCTAAATGACATCTTGGAATTTACCAATCTTCCCCCAACTCTGAGAAGACCTTTTCCATCCAAGAAAACATTTAAAAATTTTGACTTGCTTGTTTTAGGAATTTCCTTACCTGCAGCCAAGTATTTAATTTCTTCATAAAAACTTTCCTGTTATACTATTTTAATTTAAACATCTTTAGCTCTTTCCAGTTCTTCATTTGTGAAAAGACCAGACTGTTTAGAAGCAGGATACTTACAATTGAAATAGAACCTCAAAATATAACTCACAATCCGAACAAGTTTAGTAAAACTATTTGTAATATTTAAACAATTATCAAGGAATACAGATGGGCCTGCATGAGTGATGAATGAGTATACAATATTAGGGTTTTTAAGTTCTTCGAAAAAGTTGTCGTCTTTCTGCGACACGACAGAGTCTGAGTTCAAAGTTTTGTCCTTCAAAAAGGAAGGACCTGTCCACTAAAGTTCGTCTTGAAGCTGCAACTTAGTTGCACCTCTTGAAATCAAATCAGTCGGGTTCTCTTTGGTTTTTGCATGGTGCCAGGAAAAGGTTTGAGTCAATTCTTGAATTAAAGAAACTCTGTTTGTCACAAAGACTTAGAAGGTGTGGTTGCATTTGGATCCAATCCAAAACAACTTTCGAGTCCGAAAAAAGATGAACTTCGTCAAATTTTAAATCAATAAATTTAACAATCTTTGAGGTCAATTTCGACAACAATGTCGCAGCAAGCAGTTCGAGCCTAGGTATTGACAAAGTCTTGAGTGGGGCGACGCGAGTTTTGCTGCAGAGTAATCTTATCTGAGTTTTGTTGGCATTCTCATATTTTATGTATAGGCATGCACTATAAGCTTGGGCAGATGCATCTGCAAATCCATTAAGTTGAACTGCAACAGAATCTTTCAGTAAAATGCACCGAGGTACTTTCAAATCCTTCAATTGATGCAGTTCGGGCACGTATCTCTGGAAGTTTTCAATTTCTTGACGAGGCAAGTTTTAATCCCAGTCAATTTTTAATAGCCAAATTTTTTGAATCATCATTTTGGCCTTTATGATTATCGGTTGAAGCAGTCCTAGTGGATCGTACAATTTGGAGATAAATGACAAGACGGTTCTTTTAGTAATAGTCACTGGAACCTCTTGCAAATTCAATTGATACAGGAAGGTGTCCTCTCTAGGTCTCCACGACAATCCCAATGTCTTTACTAATTCATCATTTTCATTGAAGAGAAGCTCCTTGTTTTCCGTGGGCACGTCTTTCAACAATTCCTCACTGTTGGCGCTCCACTTGTAAAGATGAAAACAGCCCTCTTTCATCAAACCAATTAGTTGTCGCTGCATCTCTTTAGCAGTAGTGATGTCGTCTGCTCCTGACAAAATGTCATCCATGTAGGTGCTATTTTGAATAATTGGAGCGGCAAGTGGGTACTTGTTCTTCCCTTCATGGGCTAGTTGTAGAAGGCATCTGATAGCTAAATATGGAGCTGGTTTGGTCCCATACGTAACCGTTTTCAAGCGATAAGACACTATATCTTCTTCAGGCGATGGTCTCCATAAAATTCTGAGAAAATCTTGTTGATGCTCCTGTACTTTTTTTGACGAAACATCTTCTTTATGTCACTCGAGAAAGCCACAACATATTTTCTAACTCTTAAAAGAATATCAAACAAATCAGGTTGAAAAAGTGTCATTTAAAGAGTTTCCGTTGCTACTTTTGCATGACGCATCAAACACGACTCTTAGCTTAGTCGTTTTACTCTCAAGGCGAATCGCAGCATGGTGAGGAATGTAATGATGTAATCCTGGCTCATTCTCTTTTACTCGCTGCATGTGATCAAGATCCTCATATTCTTGTAGAAATTCAACATATTTATCTTTTGTATGAGGTTCTCTAACCAAATCGCCTTTCCAACAATTTTAATCTGCGAATAGCAGTAGACTTTGACTGTCCCAGTTCAATGTCATTGTCTTTCATGGGCATCTCGACGCAAAAACGTCCGTTAGTGTCCCTAGTCATAGTTTTCAAAAAATGTTCATCGCATTTCTTAAGTTCATTACTAACAAATTTGGTTAGTACAATTTCTTCTACTTCCCAGAACGATTTTAAAGTATCATTTAAAGTTTCAAAGTCTCTTGTGATTAAACCACAATGCAATGATCCACTTGAGAACCTCAAGGTGTTACCACTAATTATATAGCCAAATTCAGTATTTTGTAAGATCAAATTACCATTATCTAATTTGTATTTACCATCTTTCAAAATATCAAAGAAAATATCTGCTGATAATAAGTTATCGATAGAATTACTTATATTAAAAGTGGGGTCTGCTAGATGCACATTGCTTGGAAACACAATATGTGAAATATCAAAGGAATTAACAGGTATCATATTAGTAATTTTGGGTACAACATGAAAATCCACAACACGTTTATATGATCCAGAACCATTTGAAATTACCCCTTTGACTTTTGATTTTATATTAACATTCGAACCACCCAAACCAGAGACCGACATATCAGTTTTTAATTTACGCAAATTCAAGAAATCAGCTGTGCTCGACCTCAATAGCGCAACATGCAATCCGCTGTCTGCGAAGACACGTAAAGGAACTTTTTCCCCAACAGAATTTTCAACATAAATAATACAAGTCGATAAAATAATATCATTTTTATGTTTCGGGGAAGCGGAAACATTCATCTTCACTCCCGAAACCTGACATTGAACAATGTTGTTTTGATCATTCCGAAAATTAAAAGAATTCCTATCAGTTTTATTTTGATTATTTGTTATGCCAGAATTTTGAAAACAAATCTGTTCGAGGACGGCATCTTAGTGCCTGGTGTCTGGTTGGGATGACTCAAAGTGTTGCATCTCCTGATTTTTTACATTAACAAAATGTAACTGATTGTTGTTCTTTTTGCAGAAACAAATATGTGCTTAGATTTACATTGTGATACCCTATGGTTTCGTTTCAAGCATTTTAAACATAAATTCAAAGATTTAATAGTATCATACTTCTCTCTAACAGGCATATTTTTAAATTTATCACAGTTATACAGGTCATGGTTCAAAGAACAAAGCTTACATTTTTTGTCAACATTTGCATCTGTATGCAACATGAAGTTTTTTTGACGTGGAGAGTCTTTAAAATTTTGTTTATCTTTTGTTCCTGTGGATGGCAGGTTTTCTAAAAATAAACAACGCTTATTCAAAAAAGCCAAAAAATCATCCCACTTAGAAATATCTGTACTCACCAAGGTCATTTCGAAAAGACGCTTTGTCTCTGTATCCAAAACCTGCATAACTAATTGTATCAACAACAATTCTGAGAATGTATTATACTCAATTTTTAGCAATTTTAATGCTCTCAAATGTTTAGTACAAGTATCAACCAAATTTCTTATATCAACATTTGAATCAGCTCTAAATTTTTCATATTTCAACATCAACAAAGCATTTATATGCTTGTTTATAATTAGTCTTTTGTTTTCAAACCTCTGATCTAGAGCCGGAAACAACGAATCGTGTGTGTCATCCACACTCTGGACAGTTTTTGAAATTCCTATTAAACACGATTATAAATATTGCAATTTTTGTTTATCATTTAAGCCACAATTTTCAATTATTTCTTTGAATTGCTCTTTAAAAATAAACCATGTTTCAATATCCCCTTTAAACTATGGAAGCGATAATTCTGGTAATCTAGGGCACGGTTTGATAACATTAGACACAGCATTTGAACCTGTTTCATTACTATTTTTACTATATTTTAAATTCAAAAATTTAAGTCTTACCTCGAGTTTCTCAATATGCTCATTGCAGGGTGGTAATTTTTCCATCGAAATTGTTAAACTCTCCATCTGACAGATACATAAAAATTTCTTCTTTCACTAATTCATATTTTGTATTAAGTCTTTCAAATTGACTTAATTTTAACGACAATATACTTCTTTGTCGTCTTCAACGAAAGTGTCCACAAACGCCAGAAATCCACCCAACTGTTTTTAGATGTCTGAGAACAACCTTTCGAGACTTTTAACGCCTTTCGCCATGACGCATTCAAAGCAATGAAAACAACTATAAGATTTCTCAAATATCTTCTAAATCCACATATCCACAGGTTCTGGCGATTTAATAATACTCCGCAAGGCGGATCATTTTTTATGTACAAACTTTGTACATGGGTCGATAGCTTACAAATTGTTTTTAAATACGAAAAAAGATTGAATGAATTTTTACCAACGCATAGTAGACTTCTTTATTCATTCTCGAACGAACAACAACAACACACAGAGAAGAAACAAACAAAGTACACAAAAAAGGGGGGTTGTTCCATTTCTCCGTATAAGAGGGGCGAGGTGAAAAGGGATGATGTGTGTGCAATGGTCCGTAACATATAATATTCGAAGCATTTTGTTATAATTTCATATTAAAACATTTCTTTGTTCATAAACTTTTTGTTGTGTTTAACGGGCACAATAGTTTCATTTTAATAAATTCGAAAGAAATATATGATTGAATAAAACTAAGACATTTCAGAATTTCTTAAAACTGAATGCCATTTTCCAAGGTCTTGAGTAATCTGGCTTCCATTATAACATTCAAGGTGTAATTCTCTGTATTATTTTTGGTACTGCTTTATCAACAAAATGCGGAAAAAATTAAATAAATTTGATTCAATGCAAATCTAAAAGGTTTAAAATAAAGTCCTTCAGTAAAGGTCGAAGTTTCGTCATTAAAATACACATGCAAAATATATTATAATGTTACTTTTATTACTTGCTAGAAAAAGAACAGAAATAAATGAATGATTCTCCGCGGATCAACGTGTTCATATATCACGTTTTCTTATAATAAAACTTGGCGTTTTTGGCGTTATTTCGATATAGTGGATAAAATATTGGCTATGTGGCTAAAATGGTTAAAATATTGGCTATTTTAATGCTATTTTGCAACCTATCGGAAAAATATATCAAAAAGAGTTGTAACTTATCCAGAAACTAATAAAAATAACTAAATTGCTAGAAATAGAATATCCCTGAAAGAGTATTAATAAAGAAAAGGAAGCTGTCCTGGAAATAAGAAATGTTATTAACAGTTGCAAGATAATATGATCATTAAGTAAATAAATATTCGTGACCGCGTAAGATAAAACCACATAAAAACGTACGGATACATAATAGATAGATTGATAAAAATACATTTGAGATAGGTTTTATAGTGAGCTATTAAGGTAAAAGTGTATAGTTAAATGCTTTTTTAATATTTAGTGTCAGTTGAATTAGAATACACTCATAACATTATTTTAAGATTATTTTTCAAGAAACAAGATATCAATCATTGGCATGGCCAAGTAGTTTTAACGCGTTTTTCACATGTTGTATTTTACAGTAATGCAACCAATAAACTTTTTACTAACAGAAAGTAGTACTGTACCACTCCTCTAAATGTACTACCATTGAGCTGAAAAGAAATAATGACACAAATCTGTATCAGCACTATAAAAAAGCAAAAAAAAAAAAAATTTTTTTTTACAAACTATGGGAAAATTTAAATATGATTCGGCTCATCTAGGGCACAAATGCGACCAAATGCCGAAAACCCGAGGTCAATTGGTTGCTTATTGGCTGAGAAAAAGGTATGATAAAATATGGAACGAAGACGAAATTGGCGTCCTAATAGCGCTTTTGTTCCACTACGTGAAAAACGCGCTAAAAATGTTATATATATATATATACTTACGTATTATCACAACCTATTGGAAACATTACATGAAACGAAACACCTGGTTGCCAACTCAACGTGTACGACACATAGGAAATCAGGGTTGCCAATTTGGCGAGTTATTACTGGAGTTGTCGATTGTTGCGAAAAAACTTAAGTACCGAAAAAATTATTTAAAAGCAATTTTTTCGCAGAAAATGTAGAAAGAATGACATATTTTTAAAACTTTTTCTCTTTGCGAAATATGCCTCTATAATAATAATATTTAGCCTATATATATAGCTAGGGTCTTTATACCGGGGTTGAACTAAACTTTTCGAAATTTTTATTTTAAAGTGGATTTATTCATATTTTGTGACACCAGAGAGTGGAGATTTTTTTATACCCCCCCCCCTTCTCCTTTATTATTTCAATTGATTGTAACTGAAAATAATGTGTATTTTTCATAAATTATAGTTCAACCCCTGTATAGAAGTCCCAGATATTCTAAGGCTAGTGGCGTAACGTACACCCCCGCAATCCCCGCATTGTGGGGGTCAGGGACTCTAGGGGGCCCAAAGCTTGACTGATGCCAAGTACGTATTTGGACTTGGGGCCCAAAACCTGAGTTTGCAAGGGGGCCCTAATATTCTCCGTTATGCCTTTGTTTAAGGCAAAATATTTTTATGGAAGTATTTTCCATAAAAGGGGAAAATTTTGAAAATACGTCCTTCTTTCTTTCTTTCTTTTTTTTTTTTTTTTTTTTTGCCAAAAAATAGCATTTAAATAATTTTTATTGTAACAGTATTCTTAAAACAATTTTAAGTGTATATTCTACTTCAAGTGACACTAACTTGAGATGATTTTTTTTTTTCAAATCCATTTTCAACCACGACTTTCGTGGTCATGGTAGCTTTGTGGTCAAGGTCACGGACTCGCGGCTGGCGTGTCATGAGTTCGAGTCTAGTGCTGCTGAAGACTCACCGTGTAGAACACTGACGTAACTAGTCTTGTGTCCCGGATCAAAATTTCTTGCGCACCCTTTTTGGGGGCCCCTTAATATTTTTTTTTATTTTCCTCACATATATTGGGGCTTCTGTATCTTGGGGGCCCCTTATCATTGATACAGTTGATACGGCGATAGCTACGTTCCTGGTGTAGAGGGACCGATGTACGTTAAATCTGTCCAGGCTCAAACGTTCCCTCGTTGGTGTGGTGCGAAAGCTCGGAGAGGGGGTGCCAGTTCAGGTGGTTTCCTTGTCTCTTGACCAAGGTTCAAAATTAGGGGTCCGTCGCCATCTGCCCTTGTGCAGCCTTTTTGTGCGACGTAAATATAACTCTCACTCACCCACCACGACTTATGATGTTGAATTTCAACTACAGTAGAACGTCATTTATCCGAACGTTTATTATCCGGAGCGTCAAAGTCCGGATACGTATTCAAACAGTGCAAAGCTCAACAGTTGTTTCGCGTGAGGCCAAAAGTAACGGGAACTCCCAAGGTGAGGGACATTTGCGGAATTTTGGTAAACATCTGCGCGGAATATTAGGTCAGTTTGTTTCCAAGTGAAGGGGTGTATACGTGCTCTTTTGTTGAGTTTTGTTGATGTAGAAACCTAGATGGCATGCGGTGCAGAAGACTGGGTTTCAAATGCTAAATGATGACGAGATTGTGACTTCCGTGCAAGAAGAATCCGACCCTGTCGACGATGAAACGGATGAAGACGAGAACAACAACAACGAAAGCAGCAAGGATCCATCAAATGCTGAAGCGTTTCTGCGTTAGAGACAGTTATAGAGTGGTACGAACAACAATCAGAGTACTGTCATACTCAACTACTGCTGCTGAAGATAATCAAAGACCTTGCATTGAAAAAACGAAGGTGTACAATGGTACAGCGAAAAATAAGTGATTATTTTCCCCAATCAGAGTAAAATTGCGACATTTTGCACCTATTTTACTTTTTCTTCAAGCATGTTACCCGCATGTGATGATTTTCAACATTTGTATAGTGTCCAGTACCATATACTGCATGGATCGCATTCGATTTTCGGTTATCCGAACAATCGCGTATCCGAACGGTGTCCGGTCCCAATTTATTCGGATAAACGACGTTCTACTGCACATAAATGTTCAAATATTATGCATTGAAATAAAAGAAATCAGGTTTTCCCTCATTGCATACCAATTCTTCTCCGACTTTTAAATCAAATAATTAAGAAAATTGTCGTAGCCTTTCGCTACCCCTAAGATTATCAACTCCCCTTCGGGTATTACCTGAATCCGAACGTGTTGAATGATTAATAAATTCAGTACTCATTTTAACAAATCAATCTTATTTATTGATTTTTCTTAATTAAGAGATTACACAAATACTATTCAATTTTAAGAACAATAAAACACAGTGGAGAATGAGAAGGGTTCAATAATCATGAACGACGGAATCTACGTAAGATCGACGCGTACAATCACAGCTACACACTTATACTTAATTGGAATCAATAACTAACCTGATTTCTTATGTTATGGCAGGTTCATCTAGTTGGTTCTTTAAGATCTTGATTGGGTCAACTTGAAGTCAGGATTCTTCGTTTAAGAGGCAACTTATTTCTTAGCTATTCCCGAAGTTCTATGAACTTTATCCACGACGATGCGTTGGATTCTATTCACAACATCTACGTTTACACTTGAAAATATTTTCTCATTTCATTTCATTCTCTTTTCTAACTCGCTAAACCCGAACTTATATAAAATATCTCATTTGCATAAATCACGCTTTGGCTCCCGGTGGAGATTGGTTGAAATAAATAAAATATTAAAGAATATGAGGAGGTTAGTGAAACGCGTAAGAACCCGTCACAAAATAGCATTTTAAAATATTTTTATATTTAATACAGTTTGATTTTTTTATTACGTAAATGTTTCTATTCTCCGCTGCTTTTTAAATATTAATCAAATAATGTGTTCATTATTTACGTAAGTTATGAACAAAACAAAGTAGAGAATATTGTGGTGTTTTTTTTTCAATTCAAATTTTTTAAAAGTTATATTTCTCTATTTATTTATTCTGCACATATTTAACTGTTTTTAGGCTACAACCTGTAAACCTGCCATGGGCTACAGTTTTGCAGCTGGAACCACTGATGGACCAGGAGGGTTTGATTTTAAACAAGGTAACATTGAAATATGTATAAAGTATGGGTAAAGGTACAAAATTTCTAATTGATTCGAATGTAAATCTTGGAGGAAATAAATTAACAGCTTTACTATTTTATTTTCCAAAAAAATTTCCCAAAAAAAAAAGTATTTTTTACTTTTTATTCTATAATTAAGAAAAATATTTTTATTAAATACAACTGATACAAACATATTACAAAAATACTATGCATTATTTGTTCCCGTCATTCATGTTACGACATGAAAATTACGTTAAATGTAGGCGTTGTGTGTGTGTGTGTGTGTGTGTGTGTGTGTCGCGAGATATTGTTTTCTAATTTTCTGTAGAAAAGTGTGTTGCTCGTATATTTTTTTGCTCTGGTGCATTCTGTTTTTAATACAATTTTCTTTTAGTTGGCTTTTTTATACAGAAATGTCTTTTTGTGTTGGTAAGTATTTATCAAATTATCCGTTTCGCACTCTTAATGAAAATGTTCTATAGTCCAAGTTATCTTTAACTGATTCCAGGTGTATATACTTCATATCAACGTTCGCTAATCTTTAGAACTTCATGAATCATTAAATGTATAATTTTACATTTGGAGATCCACCAACATGATTGATCACTATATGGCAAACCATTATAACTGTACCGTCATTTATTTTTACGGCTATATTTACATTTCCATATCACTGAAAAGAAACTACATAAATTATAGTTTGAAAAAAGTAAAAAACACGCTTTATAGCTAATCGAACAAAAGAGTAAAGAATAATTCTTAATATAAGAATAAAATGGTTAACGAGAAAATTAATGTTATTCTGGTAAAAGGGTGGACCAAATACCAATTGTTATAATTTCTTACAGTTCCATACAGTTAAGTTCTATTCCGAAATGCAGAGTTAGAGTAAAAATGTAGTACAAAGCACACCACGCTTTTACCCCCAATGACTTTAATTTTCTCGTTAATCATTTTATTCTTAAATAAAGAATTATTCTTTACTTTTCAGTTCGATTAACTGTATCAGCGTGTTTTTTAGTTTTAAAAAAACTATAATTTATTTTTGATTTTTTTTAGTTCAAATCTATAATAGAAGCGTATTTTTTAAAAAATTTTAAAACTATCATTTATTTATTGATGAATTAATCTTAAATGCGGCAGTTTTTTAGAATGTAGAATATCCATTGGCGCTTTCGCTTAGGGTTGTAACTTAATCTTTTAGTCGCCAAGTATGGAAATGGATCTGGAAATCATTAATCCTGATCCATCTTTTTCAGAACAATGGAACAAAATTATTAAATTATTGTATAGTCATCGGTCCTAGATAAATGTGCAAAATTTTGAATTAATCGGACCTTTTAAAGTGGTAAAAATATCGACCTCAAAGATTCCGTTACATACAAGTGAAGCTTATAAAAGCATGTTAATAAAAAACTGGCAATGCGAAGCATATCAACGAGCTGAAGTATTCTGTCGCTAAATTATCATGGTTACCAACACTCACTTTAAATGTCGCAAGATACATCTGGAAAAACAGATAAGAAGTCAGTTAATTTAGATGGAATTTCGCTAAAAGTAGCAACTAAATTTTTTTAAAAAAGTATACTCCATATTTCATAAAACATTTTGGAAACTAAATATTCTAAAAATTTTAAATAATATACCAAATTTTCTGCGAATCATCAAAAAATTTTCACAGAACATCAGTGGTCGTTGGACCACCAGTTGGTGACCGCCTCTTTATATGATAAAATGCATGCTGTAGCCAAGGGGTCCTGGTCACGAACCCGTGACCGACGTTGTCGAATCACGGGTTCGATGCCTACAGCCACTGAAAGCCCGCCACGAAGAAGAACTGATGCACGTTAAATCTGTCGTGGCTCCAGATCCTCTCGCAGGCGTGGTGTAGAAGTTTGGAGAGGGAAGTGCCTGCCCAAGTGTCCTCGTTGCTTGACCACGAATTAAAATTATGTGGTCTGTCACCAATAAACCTTGTGTTGCATAAATTTTGTCAGACCAAACGAATTCTGTTATATGTGATGATTTCATCTGTGAAGATTTATTGAATCGAAACCATTGTATATATTAGAAAGGAATTTACATTAAATTAAAGGAATTTGTGCTGCAATGTTATTTCTGGTTATCAGTGGCGCACACAAGGAGGGTGTCCTAGGGGTCCGGACTCCCCCCCCCCAAAGCCCTTGAGTTTTATTTTCGATTGATGATAATCCTATATATACATAACGTAAAATTTAATTAAGTACTTGTATTTAACAATTTATTTTATTAATTAATGCTAATTATTAAATCGACAGAATGAGAAGAATCAATTGGTATTGTGCTATGATACGACTTGGGCTATTGGCTTGACCTCTGATACGGGGGGGGGGGGACTTTCGACCATGGACACCCCGAAAAATTTTTGTGTGCTCTACTGCTGGTTATAAAGGGCAATTTAGTCGGTAAATCTCTTACTACGCAGATAAAATCAGAAAATATTATTTTTATTTGATTTCTTAGAATAAACAATGTAAACAATAGTTCCACGTAAAATGCATGTAAAAACGGCAAAATATGTAATTTTTTTAGTCTTAAAATAGATTCTTCAACCTCGTTTTATAATTGATATAATTTCTTTGAGAATTAATGCATGTGGAAATCAAGTTCAATCGCATATTTTGATGTTTGTAAAAACAGACTGTGTGCAGTAAAAAAAAACCTCTTTTGATATTTATATTTCTTACCGCAATTATTTAAGAGGCAAATACTTGAAAACTGAAAATGCAATATAATATTTAAGGCGATATAGTACCCTAAAAATCATTAAATTGTCGAAAATTTTTTTATTGGCTTATTTGATACCTCGAATCTTTATTAATATGCCTGCAAAATTTCAAAGCTTTACCTGCATTTTTCATTAAATAATGGAGCAATGTTTGATGCTAAACAGCAACTACCAAGCCTACATTTCAGATTATCTGCTAGAAAAGAGCCTGATAAAAATGAATTAATTATTTTT